>JBBPCX010000023.1:10053146-10066252 GCA_037974365.1 Hydrocynus forskahlii | reverse complement strand
GGGGACAAGGGCACAGACACAACCTGGACATAAATATAGGGACGGATAGAAACACAAAGGGAGAACAGGAGGGAAAAGCTAGAATTCAGGGGACAAGGACCGGGACAGACGTGACGGGGACGAGGTGGCCGTTACACTCACTGGACCGGGTAGCTTGCTTTTGTGAGATTTACACTCTTTACCTGTTTCTAACACTAACATCTCATTGCATGTTAACGTTGTTGCAGTAGTGTAGTAGTGAATATCCAGTCCTATGGGAATCTGCAGTCTGTCTTTTGTCTGCCTAAATTAACCCAGTCCCGATTTGGTTAATCCCTATTTGTTTAAATAACTTTTTACCACTGTTGCCCAGGCAACCACAGTGGAGGACATGGAAGCTCGGCTGGACTGTGGTCTGGTGAAAGGTCATGCCTACGCAGTGACGGACGTGCGGAAGGTACGCTTGGGCCATGGCCTGCTGGCTTTCTTCAAGTCAGAGAAGCTGCACATGATCCGCATGAGGAACCCTTGGGGTGAGAAGGAGTGGAGTGGGCCCTGGAGTGACAGGTGAGTGACCTGCACTAGACTGCTATACTCTTGAAAATAAAGGTTTCTAACTGGTTCTTGGCTTGAACATACAGTGCTAGGAAAAAACCTAATTGGTATCAAACCTGCAGTTTCCTCCTATAGTCCAAAGAGGTCCAAAGATGTGCTCATTAGGCAAATTGGACATGCCAAATTGCCCTTAGGTGTGTATGTGTGTATGTGTGTGTGTGTGAGTGTGTGAGTGTGTTCATCTCTGTGTCTGGCCTATGATGGATTGGTGACAAGTCCATGGTGTTTCTCTACCTTTCACCCCATGACCATTGCACCCCCTTGACCCTGGTTAAGGTTAATCAGCTCAAGTAATGCATGTTATACTACATTTAGTCAGGGCTCTCAAACCAGGCCTCATGAATCTCAAGAATGTCAGTCTTTTTGGTATGTCACAATTCTACACAAGTAAGGAAAGAACAAACAAGAAGACAAACTGGTTTGAGAGCCTCTACTTTAGGTGAAGAGTTTTTTAATCTGGAATATATTACAAAGGTGTAAATGAATGTGGAGTAACTCTTTAGCATAAATTCCCTCTATATTTAAATAACATTTTTATGATAGTTCATAAAATTTGTGCTGTGCAGAGACCTGAGAAACATCTCACGTTCCATTCCCGCAAGACACTGTCATTCTAAATAACACAGCCAAAATGTCTATTCTTGTCACTCGCCAGTGTGAAATTGAGAAATAGAACAAGGCAGGTGGGGCTAACACTGGGAGCCGGTGGGGTAGAAAGGGAGAGAGGAATCAGGGCCTTTTTCACATCCAGATCAGCCCTTTTAAATAACTGCCTTCTTGTTTTCAACAGTCATCCTAAATTTCCCCCACAACTGAAACTTAAAGCAAATTATTTTTATTTTTTTCATACTGTGTTCAACTGCTGTTTAAGCTCTGCAACAGCATAGCTATGGGTTATATATTGGCCCCTGAATTATTTACTCAGCAGCCAGACAGATCTTATTGAAGCAAAGGCATGTGCAGCTACAACCTTTTTCATACTTCTGCCTGATGAAATAATAAATAAGGGTTTGATGAGAAGTGCCGTAGTGACGATCACTGTGCTCCAGAAATCTCTGAGACACATGTGTTTCAGCATGTGTTCGAACACTATGTAAATTATGCCCCTTTTTGCAGTTCAGAGGAGTGGAAGAAAGTGAGCAAGAGTGAGAGAGAGAAGCTGGGTGTCACAGTTCAGGATGACGGAGAGTTCTGGTGAGGGCTTTGGTCTTTATTTATGTGTGTGTAAAACCTGCTTCTGTTTTAGATTCAAGCACAGTCATGTTAGACGTGTAGTAAGCACCACATCTTGTCTCCCACTTCTTCTCTGTCAGTATACAGGGTTGGCTTATTTTGTTTAGTTGCTAATACATACAGCTACACAGTGTGCATTGACGGGCAGTTGCTAAAAACCTGTTTGGTCAACACACTAAGTGATAATTTGCTGAAAAGTCCCAAGTGTAGCTGATCCTTGTACATATGAAGACACGATGCTTGAAGATATTTTTGGACTCAGGTTTGCTTCTTTTTCTTTGTACTTTAACAATAAGGCTAGGTAGCAATAGAAGCTTAGATATAGCAATTAACATCTTGCAATTGAATGCCAAACTACATTGAGTTGTTCAACATTGTGTGATGTTAAACAGTCTGTATGGTTTCTGACATTGTGTGATGTACTGTACTAAGTTGTACCACTGAATTGTAACTCTGTACTGTTAGCTATAAAAACAGATGAAAGTTTTTACAGATAAAAATACAGGCACATCAGTCATTCAGTGTAAGAAACTAAATAAAGAAGCCAATTTATTTAAACACTCTCCATTATCTGTTAGCCTTATAGCTCCAGCGCAATGTAAAGATGCAAATTTGCATGCCAGACATGTTTTATATGATCAAATACATTTGGGGCAGGGGGAATTCATTGATTTAATTTATCAGTCAAGCAGTGTCATTCTGTACTAAGCATTCTGTCCTGATCATGCCCTTAGGATGAACTTTGAGGATTTTTGCCACTACTTCACTGACTTGATCCTGTGTCGGCTGATCAACACATCCTACCTCAGCATCCATAAGACATGGGAGGAGGAGGTGATGAGGGGCTCATGGGTGTACCGAGATGACCCACTGCGTAACCGCTCTGGAGGCTGTATCAATCACAAAGCTACCTTCCTGCAGAACCCTCAGGTTAGTATGAGAATGTGTTGTTTGCTTTAGAAATAAAGGATTCTGGGGAGTTTTAAGAGTGTGTTTCTCTTTCCAGTATGTGTTTGACGTAAGAAAGGTGGAGGATGAGGTTTTGATCTGCCTGCAGCAAAAAGAGAAAAGAGCCACTTCCAAAGAAGGCAAGGGAGAGAACCTGGCTATTGGATTCGACATCCATCGGGTACTGACATATGCACAGGGTTGCCAGTTTATTAGGTACACTTACACATTGTTTGGCCATTTTTGAGAATGGTCTACCTTGCAAATTATATCTGGTCAGCAGTGGTCCTGTTTTGGTACATTTACACACATAGTCGAGGGCTACAGATGTGCATCTATGTGATAGTTAAGGTAAGTGTACCTAATAAAATATTAGTGAAACTCACATATGAACACAAAGCATGGTACATTAGACATTCACACCAAATGTAACGTTATGAAAATTGCATTGTGGCATGCATTTCTATACTGTACAGAACTGGCTCTGCCCTTGAGAAATATATTATATTTGTTTGATATGATTTGTTTGACAGTTCTGTTGATGACAAATGAAATTATGTCCTGAAAAGGAGCTAATATGCCTTCTCTCCCACCAGGTGGAGCTGAATAGAAAGTATCGTATGCACTCAGCCCAACAAAAGGTTGCAGGCTCAATCTACATCAACTCACGCTGCGTCTTCCTGAGAAAAGAACTGAAAGAGGGCCGTTATGTCATCATTCCCACAACTTTTGACCCTGGCCAGCATGGAGAATTCCTACTCCGAGTTTTCACTGATGTGCCTTCAGACTGCAAGTAAACCATTTCCTTCATTGTTTCGTCTTTCTCTCACTCTTGTTAATTTCATGTGTTGCTATCTTGGCTTGGACAAATAACCACCCCAAATATCCTGAAAGACCTAACTCTAAATACTTCAGTTTTCACATTGCTGAGTGCTTTATTGTGTCTGATCAGAATTCTGAAGACTGTTCTGATATCATCTTGTCCCCATTATGTCACCTTAGAGAGCTGACCCTGGATGAGCCTCCTCAGACGTGCTGGACGGGCATGTGTGGGTATCCTCAGCTGGTCACCCAGGTGCATGTGCTGAGTGCAGAGGGCCTGCAGGGCCAAGACTCCAATGGAGGTAAACTTTTCCAGACAGCATGCAACCTGTATATGTCTGTATACATATCCACTATTTAACGGTCTGTTCCTTACTGCTTTTGATCATTTGAAAGATGGCCCAAGTAATGTGATAAATTTGTCTCTGAAATTAAAGCTGATAATATTGGACAGTTTCATTCTGTATGGTCATTTAAGTTTCCAGTAGTTTTAGTTCAATAGTGCTTTACTGACTTAAACAACATTCAATTCTTCATTTATTTTCTTTGAGGTAAAGCTCTTCTCAATTTTAGACCATGATGCTTTTGATATATTTTGAATAAGACTCATCATGGTGTTTTTCTCATTATGGTACGTTTACTGCTACAGCTTGTAATAACTTAACACACCTCTTACTACCAGCACTGTATATAAAGATATATACAAATTAAAAGTATCTTTTCACCACAATATAAAACACTTTTATCTACTGATCAGTGGTATTTTCACAACTAATGTCTGTAAAGTCTGTAGGACTGTCATGGCCGCTAGGGAAAACAAGACACACACAGATTGGTAGAAAGTGCACAGTTCCAATTTAATCGTAAATCAGGATGGCAAGGCCATTTGATTAGTGTCTCAGAAGCTAAAACATACATGAAACTTTTTTAATTACACCTGTAATGCACTGCCTGCTTACTCACGAGAAGTGGTGTGATGTCAACAGCAAAGGTGTTGAATCTTAGCAGCAGAGAGCATAAATTTACTTCTCCCTAGAGAAATACAAAGACATGGAGACCCAGTGTGCCTTGCTATAAATCAGTCTGAGAACTCTAATATGGCTGAGAACTCAAATACATATCCCCACCGAGTGGCTGATTTATTCTGCCTTACTGTAGTTTGTTAAATAAACTGCAGTCTTTAATAGATATAAGGCATTCAGAATCAAGGCAAATTTACATTCACTCTGCACCTCTGTTTATACTATTACACCGTATGCCTTCTTTACAAACTGTCTTGAATGTAAGGAGATAAAGTGATTTTCTTGAATTTCTACTTTATTCTAAGTGGAGTTCCCACATAGCCTGGTGTTCCTAGCTGTAGCTCTCAATACTAATGTTGACCATAAATAGAAAATATTTAGTCTGTATCCTGTTTTCCGTGCAGTCTTACCCAAACATTTGTACTGAGGGCAAGGATCTGGGGTTATTAAGGAGGGCAGAAATGGTATATGAATGAGGGCATAACAGCAAAGTGTCTTTTTCAGCCTCAGATCCATATGTGATCATTACTTGTGAGGGAGAGAAGGTTCGCTCTCCTGTGCACAAGGACACGCGCTGCCCCAACTTTGACATCAAGGGGGTGTTCTATCGCAAAAAGCCCAAAGAGGGCATTCACATTGAGGTAAGTGTACAGCTTCTTTAATACATCTCCCAGCAATTTGATAATAATTTATTGCATTTTAAAACCTCAAAATGTACAATGAACTAATTTGATTATGTAGAATTATTATTTAAAAATGCACAGAATGAACAAATGCTATTGGAGAATCTATTTACTCAGTAGTTGAATACTCAGTTAAAACAACACACCAAGCTATTTTGCAAATTATTGCTGGTGAAGTGCCACATGGATTATAATTTTTTTATTGGTTTGCCGTTATATAACAATTTCTACATTCTAATCAATGGTTAGTTAAAATATCTATTTTATTAAAATGACAGCACATTATTGTAGGCTATATAAAAAGACCAACAAATTAGCTGCATGTATATATGCTTTCAGTGCAGCTTGGTAAAATTATAGGTCTATTTTATTTTTTATTACAGTGTAGATTTGACAGAGCATGGATACAGGCAAAAAAAAAAATTCCAATGTGTGAGATTTACCCTTAGGTACTCTTCTTGTCCAGAAGAAATAGACCAGTGCCACAGGTTGCCAGTGTTTCATTTCCAACCAAACACAGAGGTACTGGATGTTATCAGTGGTGAAAGTGTGTGCTAGCTGAAATAATGCTGATATTTCATATGACAGCAATTCTGAAGACAATAAGTTCTTAGTAATTGCTTAATGATTGATAATATTATCAGCCTTGTAGATTATAATAGATTCTAGCATTCCAGCGTTCCAAAATTTATGAATTTATAATCCTTCAGATTAATGTGTTTTTACACACCCATCCTTCAGTCTGTTCTTCTTTCTTTGTCCTCTTTTTTCCCTTAGCCTCTAAAATGGCTAGCAGTTTTGAATTCTGTCTATTTCTCTCTTTTCTTCTGTGTGTGTGTGTGTGGTTTTTTTTTTTCTTTCAATGCTCCTTGCCCCCTTGCTCCTTTTTCCTGATTGGGCCGTGATGGTGTTAGATCTACAATAAGAATGTGATTGTTGACACCTTCCTGGGTCAGGTGACCCTCTTCAGTGACCCTAATGATCGTCAGGAACAGCACACAGTCCATCTGAGAGACAAGGGTAGTCGCCAAGACAACGACCTCCCAGGCACGCTGACAGTGCGATTGATCACCTGTACCACTTTAACCAATATCTAATTATTTAATGATCATAACCTTACTCTTGCCCTTTCCTCCTTTGTCCCTCTTGCTCTCTCTTTCTCTCTCTGTCACTGTCCCTCATTAGTTACCCACAATGTATTCATCAGCCCTTGCTGATTGTCTTGCCCGTATTTCATCATGCTCACATTGTTCCATGCTTTAATAGTATGCATAAGGGCTATGCATTAGTCTTGCTTGAGCAGCTGAGGCAGCCTCGGTATTAGAACTTTGTGGAGTCGTCATCAGATGATTAGCCACAGGTTTCCATTGCCAAATGACCCCAGCAAAAGTCATTTTTCTTACTCTCTCACTCCTTCCAATGCTGATCACAGTCAGGTACCCTCTACTTTTTAATATTCACATTAGCAACCTAAGATGATGAAGAAAATTCAAGATGATCACAAACTGAACAACACAACCTTGGCCAGTGGCCTTTTAGCTAGAGTAAAATCTTGTCAGTCTTGACAAGAGGTCTTGGTTAGTACAAGATCTGGTCATGTTCTGTCAGTTCTATGGGTCATCATAAAAAGATGATTTAAAAAAAAAAAAAAAAAAAGGGAAAATTGAAAAAAGGAATGAGAGAACATCCACGGGAGCTAAAGTCCGCAGCTTACTCTGTCACTGAGAGTTAAGTAACTGACAACCGTGTTCCTAAATGTCACTTTTCCTGGATGCTCTATGCATGCACAGCAGCATGCTTGAAGTAGCTTAGCAACAAAGGGTGAAAAACAGAGGGTGCTGAAGCATGGCGAGGAGTTCAGCCACAACCAGTTGCCTCTAGGGACCAAAGGCCCACCCAGCCTCTCTGCCATGTCATTTCCATAGTAACGCCACTGTCTGAGGACAGTGACAACAGTTTTAACAGAAATGCCTGTTTGGTTTCTGTGTGTGTGTGTGTGTGTGTGTGTGTGTGTGTGTGTGTGCACGCATGTGGGTGGGTGTATGTGTGTTTATGTGCATATGCTTGTGCTGAAAAATGCCCTCAGACATACTTAAAAGACAGAGGGCAGACTTTATCAATGCCAGCAGTGCTTTAAAGTGGAGAACAGTTTTTCAGACACACATGCGTAAACACACTTGTAACCCACTCTGTATGTATTCTTAACTCTTGCTGGGGTCTCTTCAGCTCCTGCCAAACAGCATGTGCCATGATGTGGATCCTGTTAGAGCAGTTCTTCCACTCCACTAGGTGGCGTTGCACTGGTATTTTATTTTATTTTTTTAGATTTTCTCACTTGGTGGGTATGAACACCTGTTTTGTGTCTTTTCCAATGGCTGTAATGCTGTTTCACCAAGAACCACAACAAGCTTTTTTATACACCCGCATTGCCCAGTTTATGTGTTGCAAATATTTGAGTTGCCTCGGATCTTATGGGCAAAGAAGAAAGAAGCTCATAATAAGAATATTTTTGACAATGTTTGGTATGAATCTCCTCTGTTTTGTTACATTGGATCTGGTTCTTTAAATGTCAGTTCTGGTGTGAAATAGCTGACTGTCCACTGTATTTAAGAAAGTTTAGTCCCTTTTTGTTTCAGTACATTTTTCATTATTTTTTACATTTATCGTAAACATTTTCAGATACTTGACATGCTCCATGTTGTCTTAAGTTTAGTATTGTATTTGTTTACAGAAATGTTTACCAATTGCAAGAAAATTACCTTGTTACAACAAATTATAAATGTTATATGTGTTTACACTGGTGAAAAAAGTTAGATAGGTGTGAAGGTAGAGTCTTAATTGTTATGAATAAGGACTTTATGTTTTACCTGAATAAGCACACATTGACCTCCCTTAGTCTGAAGGCTCCTGTTCTGTAAGAAAGAGAGGTGGAGTTAAGATTACTGGGGTAAGCATGCAGTGACAAGCAGATTACAAGTGTTGGATGTCAAGAGCAAGAGAGATGTCCATGCCAAACAGATTAGCCCTGGGCATAATTGGGTGTATCAGAGCCAGAGACAATGTGACTTAATTCAGGAAAGAGCTTTCCTTTTGTCCATTTTTTTATTGTCTGCCTGTGGGTTGCTTGTTTGGTTGGTTTATTTATTTTTGTTTATCTGTCTGTCTGTATGTCTGTCTACTCATCTGTCTACCTGTCTGTCTGTCTGTCTGTCTGTCTGTCTATCTATCCATCTATCTGTCTAGATAGACCGGGCAATGTTTCGGTATATGTCTCTCATCCTTAAACATTCCATATCATCTGCTCCATAGGCCAAGTTAGGGGAAAAGGGAATGTTCTTACTGATTTAAGAGCATCATGACCATGTTAACAGATTGAATGTCTATGATGACAGACATGAAGAACGGAATGAATGGAGATCTGATCAAATTAATCAAATCAGTGTAATCTAGGTCAGCAGCGAATTGATAAATTAATGTCCGATTACTGGGATACTACAGAAATGCTGTGCTAGTTGAAAGTTGATATAACAATGATGAGATAGCTCTAATGTGACGAGAAACATTTCTGAGCACTTTGATGGTTTTATTCTTGCCACCAGTTTTACAGATTTTGCTAATAGTTATCTGTTCCTTATCATTCTTACAGCATAGGCTGTATTGTCAAACAGTTTTTACTGAAGAGAATTGGAAAAAAAAGCAAGATAAGATACTTATAAGCTAAGTTGCACATGGAAAAGAGCTAAGAAACCAAGCTCCACCTCCAGCAGAGCAGTGCTTATATTATTGAAGAGTTTCTGCTGTTTGATTTCTGGATTTAGTACTGAAAACTGACAATCTGTGAGTAAAGCAATGGAGTTAAATTTTGACTATATTAAATCATCAAAAAATATAATATTGTGTGATTTTGTCAGTGTTATCAGCTTCTTAATGCCAGTATTGGTTTCAGTGACAAAATGTTTATATGAGACCCTGGAAGCAAAGACACAGTTTTCAATTAAATCCAAAGGGCAGCCTTTAAGGGCATGCTATATTTTTCGCAGGGGAGTTATTCTCGTGTGTGTGTGTGTGTGTGTGTGTGTGTGTGTGTGTGTGTGTGTTTGCGCTTCCTTTCTCATCCATGCTTCCAGTTAAGCTTTGCCAGTTCAGTATAAACAGTTGTTAATGTGCCATTTTGGACTGAGCCTTGAATATGTTTTTTATTTTATTCTGTTTTACCAAATGGTTTAGTAGATGAAGTGAACAACCCTCTGACTGTTTTAGTCACAGTGTCAAACCAAGCCAAAATCATTCCGGTTATTGCACACATTTGGGAATGGGTATTCATCTGACACACTGGGGACTGTCTGATTTATCTCTTTGCATGCTTATATTCCAGAACAACCCAACAGTACCAAAATGAACCAAACCACTTTAAACCTGTATTAACCTTCAAATATTGAGAATCGCCTCACAAAGCACTTGAAGACTGAACCAGAGATGCACCATGGCAATATGTCATGCTATGTTGTGAAAATATAGATGTTGCTGCTGCTTCCATATGCAAGTCTAAAGCTTACGATGCATGTGTTTTTTAAAGGTGGCCAGTAATATGGTCATGTGTATGCTGTTTGCCCAGCTTGAGTGTATGAAAGTGGCAGTAACAGACATATTGGAATGCATTTATATCCAGTTCAATGGATGGTGAAAATGCTGTTGTATTTTCCTTCATTGTTAAAAATAAAGATTGCTAAATGGTTCTGGGTTTTAAATGGTGTAGAACCTAAATATGTGAGCTCCTTGAACTTTGAAAAGGCTCTCACACAGCATTTATAAACATGATTCTTTAAAGAACCTTCTGTTAAATGGATGTTCAAGAAACCTAAAGGGATTCTTTTAAAGTATTGATCCAAAGAACCTTTTTAGCACCTTTATTTTTAAAAGTTTTGTCATTTTTGTGTCTGCCAAATTATATTACATATATTAAAACATTTAATCCATTTAGTCCTTTTTAAGCATTTATCACAGTTCCGCAAATATAATTCTAAGATGCCAGAGAGCCGTTTCTGAGTGTTTATGTCAGTGTCTTATGAATGACAGCGCTCTATCTGCTCTCTATCTCTGTCTGGCTGGCCTGCACTGCTGCATGTACTGTTAAAACTGGAATACTACTGTGTGCTTTACCCTGACATAAACCATCATGAACGGTGTGCCATGTTTGATTCTCCTGGCATCATGATGCAGCCCAGCCTTAAAGAGTTGGGGAATGCTTGTAGAGAGAGTGATTTCTACTTCCTCTGTCATTTTTTTCACATTTTTTAAAAAAAAGAGCAGACATCCAGAGAATGAGCTTGTGATACTCTTGTATTTTTCTGCTGATGTTGAACTTGAAACTGACACACATAAAATACTGTCTTGCATGATGACATTCTATATATGGTAGCAGATACTGAGAACTTTATAATCTTTTATCAACATTTTATACACCTTTGTTTAATCTTTTGTAATCTATCCATCAAATCTTGTGTTCAAGAAAACAATACTATATGTTTACTGATTGTTTGAGTTCGGAAAGCTATATCTTACGTGCGTTTAGATGTGCGCTTTCTTTCTTTGTTTGTTTCTTTATGTTTATTTATTTGTTTTTGCTTGCTGTTTCAATTCTTTCCTGGGTTACACTGTGGTTCTTTTATATTCACTCTTAAATTATTTATTTTCTCTATTTTGTATTTTATGTCAACTTGTGGCATGACTTTGAAATAAAACTTTTAAAATCTCTTTTTTTGTGATGTTTTCTCTGCACATTGCAGGTATTTGTCTCTTGCTTGTAATTAGCAGAATCCATATTTTACTCAAAAGAGTTCTTTGGTTCCTAAAAGCAAGCATTTCAGACTTTTTCCAGACAGGGACCCCTAAATTTACTGATCTGAAGCATTGCTTTTATAAAGTATCAAAGTCTTTCACTGTTAATGACATTCCTCATTTTAAAATTTCCATGTACCCCCACAATTTTAATAAATACAGTCAAACTGTTAAAATGGCACATTAGTCATATATTCAACAACATTATCCAATGAACTGGACCTCTGACCATAATCATCAGTTGCTTTTGTCTGAAGATTGAAGTCCTCTTGTATTTGAAAAGATATTTTGATTTGTTGATATAATATGGGTGCTGGCACTATGGCGTCGGTGCCTTGGGACAGATTCCACAATGAGGCATCTGTTGAAACCGAACTCAGTGTATTTGTCAGTGCATTTTCATATTTTGTATTTGATTTACCTGTCCTAGCTTCCTCATCCTGTTCATTATATTACATGGTAAGTTTCTGTTGTTTTTCAAATAATCCATAGTTGCTGTCTAGTTACTATAAGCATTCAAGTATTAAGGTTTGATGACTGGCGTGATACTGTGGCTGGCTTTGTTTATATGTACATTTTGGCACATTGTCATCCCCACTGTTTAAAAATAATAAAACTGTGGATCTGCTGGCAGACTTCACGATTAGGGCCACTTCCTTATAAAGAACCTTCTAGTGAGTGCTTCATTAAACAACCATTTTTGTAAATGACGTGTGAATATGAAAATTGTGACTGTTAAAGTCATTCAGTTTACTTCCTGTACACTCCTGTTTGTTTGTTTGTTTTGCTTTTCTTCCTCCTTGATGATGTCATTGTGTACGTCAAGCTATGCCATTTGCCTAAACCAATTGTTCATGGGTTGTATCAGCCACACCCAGCTTCCATTTTTAGATGCAAAACCTTGACCTTTTTCATGCACAATGCAAAGACCGAGAGAGAGAGTGAGCAGGGGCAAGGGACGTGACAGAAATGTTCTGACTGTGGGACCTGCTGAGCCATGTCGGCTGAACTGACCACCAGGCCTTTGTTTCTGCACCCTCCCCTCCCTCCTTCTGTCCTGCTTTGAGTGCACCATAAGCCCGGCCTTCTCTCTAAGTAGGATCATGAGTGTGAATGAGGGAGTGTGTCACTGACTGGCTGCTGCTGCCTGACCCAGCATCTCTCAGCTACAGGTAGTTCCAGACCAACAGCCCCACATACAACATAAGACTTAGGACGGTAACGGAAGATACAGAAGTTGTAAGACAAGTGTATTGTTTTCTAGGCCACTGATGTTTGTTCCTGATTTGCTTCTTCAAATTGAGTGCAGCCAGTGGATTTACCTGACAAATTGAGCAGAAGAAAGGAAGGGAGGTACAGCAAGAAAGGGTGAATTCCTCAATCTCTAAGAGGTAAGTAAATGTTCAGGCGAAGGGCTTAGCAGTACGAGGGCATTGCATGCTCTCTTGGGGCTTTACTCAAAGCCTCTTATTGCTGTTTTCTGCTCTAGCATGCTCCACACTAGGCCTCAATAACAGACTGTTTTTATTGTCATTTGACAAATTATTTGGCTGCACCACTGAGGTATGGTGGTCATATTAAATTAAAAAGTAAACAGTTTGGTTTTAGCAGTGTCTTGTCTCTTGTTGATCATAATTTAGACTCTAAAACTGGTTCTTCATTTATGATGTATAAGGGTGTACAGTATTTCACAACGGGCCTGGTGCAATTTCAAATTGATACATTACTCACCAAAAGTGCAGCTTGGAACACTGGAGAGTTGCAGTCTATTGCAAAGTCAGTCAGTTGATATGCAGATAAAAGTTAAATGTTTGAAACATTCAGTTGAATTTGCAGTAAATCCTCAATTAGTCAGATGCAAAGGTGTCCTTTGTGTCTCAGTCCTGGAGTAACTTCAGATAAATTCTTTTCAAAGGGTATTCTAACTTAGATGATGTAGAACTCCTTTTTAAAGACTCTGTTATAT
>JBBPCX010000023.1:10027261-10038368 GCA_037974365.1 Hydrocynus forskahlii | reverse complement strand
GGTAAGAATGGCATGGAGTTGGTCCCAAAAGTTAACTGGGGCTGGTAAGGGAAGCATGGCACTGAGAAAATTTACACGGGGAAGAATATTCATTTTAACTACAGATATCCGAGCATATGATGAGGTAGGTAGATTGGACCAATTTGAGAGATTTGAAGTGATCTCTGACAGGATTTTGTTGAAATTTTTTGAGATGGTATTTTGGAGAGAAGGATGAATGTCTATGCCTAAATATTTGAAGGAACTAACAACAGGTGCAACACTAGGGAGCAGTAAAGAGTAAGGGTTAAAATTTAGAGGGAGAAAACAGGATTTGCTCCAGTTAATCTTGTAGCCGGAGAGATAACTGAAATGGTCAAACAGCCCCATGATGTGTGGGATTGACTGAACAGGCTTATCTATAAATAATAGAATATCGTCGGCATACAGAGATATGCGGTGGGACGTACTCTTAATAGTGATAGGGGAGATATGTTCCGATAGTCGGATAGCCTGAGCCAAGGGTTCTATGGACAGAGCAAATAGTAAGGGTGAGAGCGGGCAGCCCTGTCAGGTACCTCTCCCTATGGAAAAAGACTGAGAGCAAACCCCCCCGGTAATAACCACCGCCCTTGGGTTAGAGTATAAGATTTTGATCATATCAATAAATTTTAATCCCAAGCCCATATGTTTAAGTACTGACCAGAGGTAATTAAATTCCAAGCGGTCAAAGGCTTTCATTGCGTCAAGAGAAAACACTCCACACGGAGAGTTGAATTGATCAGAATTATAGATTATATGTAATAGGCGACGCAGATTATCAGAGGCATTGCGAGATCTTATAAAACCTGTTTGGTCTTCATGAACTAGTTTAGTCATAAACACCTCTAATCGTCGTGACAGAACTTTGGCATAGAGTTTGATGTCAGCTCCGAGCAAGGAAAGCGGACGATAACTGGCGAATTCCGTCTAAACCTGGCGATTTCCCTTTCCTCATACATTCCAAGGCTATCTCCAATTCTTCAAGGGTAATTGGTCCTGCTAGGGGGGCTGCCTCAGAGTCGGACAAATGTGGTAAATTCAGTGATGTAAGAAAAGAAGAAAAAGATGTTTCCTCGCAAGCAGACTCCGAGCTATACAAAGAAGAGTAAAATGAACAAAATGTTTCATTAATGCGTTTGGGGTTAGTTGTAAGCTCATCAAATGAAGATTTTATGGCTGTGATATTCGCAAATTTCTCACTGTTACGCAATTGTAGGGCCAGTAGGTGACTAGGTCTGCTTCCATTAAAATAGTAATATTGCCTAGTTCTCTGAATAAGAAACTCTGCCTTAACCTTTAATAGTTAATTAAGTTCAGACCTTACAACATTAATTCTAGTGGCTATCTGATCAGAATAGGAGAGCTGGTTTGATCTCTCTAGTGCAGTCAGTTGGTTTTCAAGATTAGATATTTTCTTTGCATGTGAATTCTGGAGGTAGGAAGCATATGAGATAGAGAAATTACAGATAAAGCCTTTGATTGCGTCCCAAACAATCCGAGGATCATCTACAGAGTTTTTATTAATTTCAATAAACTCTAAAAGTTGAGCTTTGCATAAAATATTAAAGTTTTCTTCACGTAGTAAAGATGGGTTGAATCGCCAACGAGGTGCTCGGGGTGGATGGCTGGCAAGTGAGAGCTTTAAAAAATTACAACTATGATCAGAAAGGGATATTGGCCAGATTTCTGAATTAGTTATTGATGAAGATAGGTTTAGATGTTAAAACTCTTGAAGAAATAGTGTTTCATCTTAAACCATCTGGACACTCTACCTTTTTGAAAGTGTTTTTAGTACAGGCATTTTTCCAGCACTGCTGAAAACGACAGATATTAAACCCCTCCTGAAGAAGCGTAGCTTAGATGCTTGAATACTTAACAGTTACAGACCCACATCTAATCTTCCCTTTATAGGCAAGATTATGGAGAAAGTAGTTTTTAATCAAATCCAGTACCTGGACACCAATGGATTCTTCGATGACTATCAGTCAGGGTTCCATCTACTTCAGAGTACAGAAACTGCTCTTGTTAAGGTTCTAAATGATGTTCAGCTGAATACTGTTGCAGGTAAAATAACTGTACTGGTGCTGTTAGATCTGAGTGCAGCCTTTGACACTGTTGACCATAACATTCTGCTAGACAGACTTGAAAACTGGGTTGGGCTCTCAGGTTCGGCCCTTAGTTGGCTCCGGTCATACCTACAAGGCAGGAGAAATTATGTCTCAGTCGGCTCAAGCAAATCTGAGAAAACCGCCATGCCATATGGGGTCTCCCAAGGACCTGTCCTGTTCAACCTGTACATGCTTCCTCTGGGTCAAATTCTTAAAGAGAATGATGTGTCCTATAATTAAATAAATAAAAAAAGAGATTATACTGTTTGGAAACAAAAAAGGAAGATTAATTCTTAGTGCCCACCTGGAATCTAGAGCACTTAAGACATCAACCCATGTAAAAAACCTTCCTGAGATCTTGGATTCAGATCTTAGTTTTGATGATCACATCAAAGCTGTTACAAAGTCAGCATTTCGGTATCCTCAAAAAACATTACTAAAATTAGAGACTTTGTGTCCAAACAAGATCCACACCTTCATTTCCTGCAGGGTTGATTATTGTAATGCTCTCTTCACTGGGATTCCCAAAAAGTCCATTCGACAGCTCCAACTCATTAAAAATGCTGCTGCCAGAGTTTTAACCAAACCAAGAAAGGAGAGCACATTACTCCTATTTTCAGGTCGTTGCACTGGCTCCCAGCGCAGTACAGAATCGATTTTAAAGCATTACTTATTGTGTGCAAGTCACTTAATGGTTTGGGTCCTACATACATCTCTGATATGCTTGAAGTATATATTCTTGGTAGGTCTCTTAGATCTGCAGGAGCAGGCCATCTAGTGGTGAGAAGATCAAAACTACACAGGTGAAATTGCGTTTAGTCACAATGCTGGAACAAATTGCCCATCACTATCAGAACTGTAGCCAGCTTTAAAAAGATTTAGCATCTTAACACTGCACTTTTCTTCTTCGCCTTTTAAATATTTCTTTTATCCTTCCCATTCTGTTTTATTATATTTTATTTTATATTTATTTCTATTCTTATTTTATTTTCTATTTCTGTAAAGAACATTGAATGACCTTTTGTGTATGAGAATGGGCTATATATACAAACTTGAACTTAATCTTGAACTTGAACTCAAGGGCACCTCAGTGGTGCTCAGATTTTAAACCCACGACTTTCTGATCGTAGGGGCAGCTCCCTAACCACTACGCCACCAGCTGCCCCAGAAACTAATATACTACATACATTTTACATTAGTTTACTACATACATACATTTTACATTAGTTTCTCTTTGTCTGCTGCCTTTATATCATGTTGCTATATAATGAAAATAGCAGAAAGCTCACTGAAAATATGACAGTATAATGTGAATTTAGGATGAGAGATTTTCACCATTTCTAACAGTTTGCATTTTTGTATGCTTGTTTGCATATTCTGCCAAATAAGATAGTCTGTCTGCTTTTAGGGATTTCTATGACCATAACAAACACATCTGGGGCTATACAAACACACACTGTTTACTGTTTCTTATCATTTATTTCCAATTAATTTTACGTCAGATCTTGCAATAAATATATGCTCTTCTCAAAAGACTCATAGGAACTAACCTATGAGTTATGTGTGAGTTAAGAAGCAGAAGTATTTTATCTGTCACACACATTTAGCAATAGAACACAGCCTATGCATTCTACACATCCTAACACTAATGGGTATGCACACACACGTTGACCTTGTAGCAAAGGACAGTTACTATGGATGGCCGTCCAAGGATCAACTCCAGGTAAGTTACCCAGTGCCTTGGTCAAAGTCACAAACTAATACTAGTAAAATGGAATGTTTTCTTAAAAATTGTCAACTGTTAACAATTCTATGTAAAGTGGGTATTTTTCAGTGTTATTTTAAACTGTCATGAAGCTGAAGAAGAGAAAGTTGTTGCCAATCGCAACTTTTGGAGAAGGTTTTACGTTTACCATTCTTGAGGAGGATCAGTCTCCTCTGAGTGCCTAAATGCAATGCAGCAGCCCCACTCAATTGCATAAAGTTGAAATGCAGATATACGCAGGCAAGGGCCTTTGTAACCCTAATCATTAAATTACTGAACTTATGTAAATTACGACAAAATTTGCAAATACCTTTGTCTGAAAAATTCATGAAAAGAAATTCATGAAAAGGAATTCATCATAAACTTATGAAAAGGTTTTGCCTATACATAATATTATATTATAAATGCAGTTGCTATAGCATGGGAAATCAGGTCAAAAACAAGGCTGAAAAACACTAGTCATGTGGTCAACCCAGTAGTCAGTATGTCAGTTTGACCTCCTGAGTGGAAGTATCCATTTTTGTGTAGCTGAATTATTCAAAGATTTGCTCCGTTTCTCTAATATAACACCTCACCTGCTTCTCACAGATTGGGCAAATAAAATTCATCCATATGGGAGGGGGCTGTTCTGCTGTGCTGAGGGGAATTCATTAGCAGGGTTCGGCTTCAAGTTGGAAAGTCATCTGATCCGCTAGAAATGTCTGGGGACAGGTGCTTAACAACTTCAAACACAGCTTTTCTTCAAACCAAAACCTTGTTGTTCTGGTGTTTTTGTAGTCCAGAGCAAAGTCGTTTCGTCACATTAAAAGCATTAATAAATCAAGTCTCTATTAGACGTGTCTTCAGAGAATGACTGCATGAGAGAAGTTTTTGTGAATTCATTCATTTAAAGAGAAATTTCTCTTGTTCACACAGCATTTGGTAATGCTAAAACCATACGCAATGACAACTCTAGCCGGTTTGGGAAATACATTGATATTCACTTCAACAAGAGAGGAGCCATTGAGGGGGCAAAAATTGAGCAGTACCTGCTGGAGAAGTCAAGGGTGTGCAGACAGGTAAGTGAAGTGTGTATGGGAAGGCAAGCCAAACTCCACATCTGCAATCACACACTCCCTTGTACATCACAGGAATATTAAAATAACTTCTGGCCAAAGAATAATGCTGTAGATCTTGTAGGAGGCTGCTCCTAATTCTGATATGTCATTCATTTAAAGGCTCCAGATGAGAGAAACTACCACATATTCTACTGCATGCTGAAGGGCATGAGCCCAGACCAGAAGACCAAGCTAGGACTCGGCCTGGCTACAGACTACAACTATTTAACGATGGTGAAACCATGGGTTCCACACTACAGTCAAAAGCAATACCTAGTATAGTGTACTAGGACATATTGCACACAGATCATATTAATTTTAATATTTGAAGTAGAAATGAAAGCAGTATTTTTAATCCTTCTCCTGGGGACCCACTGCACTTTACAATTTAAACTATTTTCAGCACATGAAATACATGATTCAGCTCATTGACTTATCGTCAAGGCATTCATAAGCTGGATCTGGTGCATTCAGGCAGACAATATTTCAAACTTGTACTTTACTAGAATCAAAAAGAACTTTATTCTATGTAAATCTGACAATATTTTCCTCTGGCTGGTCTTGTGAAATGATCGAATAAAGGAGTCCCCACATGCAGTAAATATAACAAAGCAAATTTTATATCTTGTAAATACTGTATCAATGATACAGAAATGCTTAGGTCAGTATTAAAAAACAAACATTACAGTTTGAACTGTTTTGTGTGTGCGTGTGTGTGTGTGTGTGTGTGTGTGTGTGTGTGTGTGTGTGCGTGCGTGCATGCGTGTGTGTGTGTGTGTGTGTGTGTGTGTGTGTGCATGTGTGTGTGTTTTTTTGCTCCGTCCTCCTGTCCTCGGCTGAACTCCAGGGGAACTGTACAGTGTGTGACGGGCGTGATGATATGAAGGAGTACTCAAGCATCTTGTCAGCCATGAAGGTCCTGATGTTCACGGACACGGAGAACTGGGAGATCTCCAAGCTGCTGGCTGCAATCTTGCACATGGGCAACCTGCGCTTTGAGGGTAAACCATAGGGAACTGAAACCATCAACAACAACAAAAAATCGGTGTGCAATCTGTATGATCTTTAGAACAGCATTCAGAAATTAACTGCTGCCGCGTGCCATTATTTCATTCACAGCTCGCACATTTAAAAACCTGGATGCCTGTGTAGTGGTGCGTTCACCTGACCTGACTAAGGCAGCAAATTTGTTGGAGGTGAGGTGTGTGTGTGTGCGTGTGTGTGTGCATGTGTGATTGACTGTATTTTTTTAATGCAGAAATGTTCTAGTTAACGAAAATGTTTCATGTTGTGAAATTTTATGTGAAAAGGCTGTAACGTCTCATTAAGTGTGTGAGTAGCCTGCTACCCTTTCTGTTACCTAGGTTTTAGGGTTTAATACATATTTAGGGTAAGTGATTTATTAAATCTGTAGTTTCTGCAGGAGCACTACTTAAAAAGCAGCCAGTTCTAGAAATGCTTGGAAAACTACTAACAGCAATTATTATTGTTAGAAAGACAAGTTGAGGCAGAATGGGGTAAAGGACAGAGTATACAGCATGTCACCATTTCCTAACAAATCTGTGCATGTGGGATGGGCTTCTGTCCAAGCCATGCCCCAGCCTGTCAATATCTATAGCTGTTAGAGACGCAGCTAGCAGAGTGCTCGGCTGATCCTTTTGTCTTTTTTCTCTCATGCTGTCTGTCTCTGATTTATTTCTCTCCCTTTCTCATTATCCTGGTGGGAGGAAGTTAGAGGAGGGGAGCTGGAGATAAATGCTGTCATTAGAGAAGGATAAGATGTTGGTAAAGGAGAGTGTGTGTGCAGCATGGGCATGGCCTTCACATTTGCTCTGCTGCGAGTTGTACTACCATTTCATCACCTGCCCTGGAAGTTTGACCACAAAGTTGTGCACTTCAGAGAATTCTGTGGTGCATCTGCTCCTCTGGTGACAAAATACAGAATTACATCAAATTTGTAAGCAGAGGAGACCTGTGACTGTAAAGATCATTAAAGCACCGTTTGACTTTCAGCAGCTGCTATAGTGCATTGTGAATTTATTTATACCAGTTTATTATAGTTTTGCTTTATGTGTTTACTATAGTTATTGATACTGAAGTGTTGCCAAATTACAGTAAAATGTCTTACAGTGTAGAATTCTGACAGAAGCTAGTAGGATATGGCCACAGACTTATTGACAGCATGGAAGCTTTAGTGTGATCAGTATGAACAGCTGTACTTCTAACCTGTAAATTTGTATGCTTTCTTTCTTCAGGTAGACCCTCAGGATGTTATGATGTGTTTGACTACTCGTACCCTCATCACTCGAGGCGAGAGTGTGTCCACCCCTCTTAGTGTGAATCAGGGGCTTGATGTACGGGATGCGTTCGTCAAGGTTTGAGAGCTTTACATATTTGATTCAGCACCAATCTCATTTTGTGCTTCAGACAAAATATTGACACCACTCACAAGGGCACACAATATTTATGCATCATGAATCACTCTAAAATGCTGATTGCATAGATAACAGATAACAGTTTTATGATTCATTATGAAAATTTTTGATAATATGTTTCTGTCTTTGGTCAAAATAAAGTGCCAAAAAGTTAAAAAATTAAAAATATAAAAGTGCAATTTGTGCATGGATTTTTGTATTTTTAGTTTACCATATCAAATCATTGTGAATATTTGCTAAGCTTGAGTAAAATATTACAGATGTATATTTGATAGCTGTTTTTGATCATATTTTTTCTTTTTCAGGGAATATATGGGAGAATGTTTGTGTGGATAGTGGACAAAATCAACGCCGCCATCTATAGGGTCCCGTCTGCTGAGGACAACATTATCCGCAGGTCCATTGGGCTGCTTGATATCTTTGGTTTTGAAAATTTCAACATTAACAGGTGTGTACTGCTGTCTGAAACTGTGCGCATTTATTTTCATATTCAGAGTTTGTGATCATTCCGGGCTTTATGATGACTGATGGCTGAGCTTTATCTAGTCACTCTAATCACTGACCTGTTTTCCAGCTTTGAGCAACTGTGCATCAACTTTGCCAATGAGAATCTGCAGCAGTTCTTTGTGCGGCACGTCTTCAAGCTGGAGCAAGAGGAGTACAACCTGGAGGGCATCAACTGGCAGCACATCGAGTTCACGGACAACCAAGAGGCCCTGGACATGATTGCTATCAAACCCATGAACATCATCTCCCTTATTGATGAGGAGAGCAAGTTCCCCAAGGTAAATGGATGAGACATGCAGAGGTGTGACTTTTGCTTTTTTAATTGAAGGCTTTGTACACAATTTAGAGAACTTTAAAATCAGTCATAAATTTTACTTGGATCATTGACGACTACTACAGTACCGTTTTATCTCACTTTGAACAGGCCTTGCTCCTTGTGTATTACTGCAGGGAGCAAGGGATTACAGAGTCTAAGACAAGATCCTAGCCACATGACTGATTGACTGTGACTAAGTTAACTTGCACTTTCATGGATGTGTGAATTAATTATAATAGATTAAAGCCGTAATGGTGAGGGAATTTCAGATGTTTATGGCAGTGTTTTTTGTTCAGCTTTGGAGAGGAAACTATCTAGCAGGCATGGACATGTGAATGCTTTGCTGTGTTTTTAGGGAACTGATGCAACCATGCTGAGTAAACTGAACTCGCAGCACAAACTCAACATCAACTACATCCCCCCTAAGCACAGTCACGGGACCTATTTTGGCATTCAGCATTTTGCCGGGGTGGTCCACTATGAAACTAAAGGTACCTCACAGAGTTGCGAGTCTGTCTCTGTTGTACTGTTGCACTGCAAAGTAAAAAATTGTTAAAACAAGTAGGACAAGTAGGAGTAAGTATTAAAAATATTAATTACAGATTTGGCACAGCTGTCTAAGGGCTGGCTTTATCATTGTGAGTTTGATCCCCAGTGGTTCAGAATTGAGCAAAAAACTGAAAAAGAAAAAAAAGTCTGATGCACCTAATTACTATACACACTTTTGCCATGCACTCCTCCAAATCTCATTGCACGTTACTGTAACAGCCATGGGCAGCCATTATTTACTGAGATTTCTGACAGAAAACAAGATAATTATAGCAATCTTCAACGCAATTTAGAATTTAGATTATTTTATATTTAGTTTTGTAATCAAATATTTTTTTATTTTCAGTTTGGAACATTTTACTCATTTGCAGTCATATACAAATGCACTTCCATGTTTTGTTAATGTGAACACAAAGAGCAAAGTGCAGTGCCCAATAAAATGACAGTGCCCATTTTCTTCCCTGTAATTATGTGTCAAGCAGTAATTTCGTTAATCTTATAAAAAGATAAAAATCCTGTTGAATGCAGCTCATATTGACCAATTTCCCTCCTAAATACAGATGTCAAAATCCTAGCAAAAAATTTTAGCTTTGCGAATGGAGAAAGTTATCTCATCAATTACTGGATTTGATCAAGATGTCACATGAATATTCTGTATAATCCCCCTTGACCTGCTACTCCTGAAATGATTCATTCACTTGCCACGGAAAAGGCCTTTAATCCTTTTGGGGCTTTCTTTTTCACACTTTAAAAAAATTTGGTTTGCAGTTAGAACATTTGATAGTATTTAAGGGATTTGTCAAAGATCTGTGGAACATAAAGTATCACTTTACTGATTTACTGCTGTATATTTCGGACCCAGCTTCATCTCTCCCACACATAATGGGCCTGCTTACTGAATTTGGGGAAATATCAGGTTATAAAATTAACTTCCAGAAAAGTGAATTAATGCCAATTGGCACTGTGTCACAGGACTTTTCTTTTTCTTCAACTCCTTTTCAAATCACTCACAAGAAATTCAATTTTTTTTTTTTTTTTATTACGGACCTTTACAAAGCCAATTATCAACCACTACTTTCTCATCTCAACTCAGATCTTGAATGGTGGAATTCACTTTCTTTAGCCTTCAGTGGAAGGAGTAATACAATTAAGATGACTGTACTACCTACATTTTTATATCTGTTTCAGTGTCTTCCAATGTTTCTTACCAAGTCTTTCTTTAATAACTTAAACAGTCTAATTACTTTGTTCTGGAATAAAAAAATGGCCCGGGTAAATGAGGGAATATCTGTCAGGATGAAAGTCCACAGTTCGCTCAGTGTAGTGTGAAGGATGAATCCAATCACAGCGAAGCACAAGAGAGTTGGATCTGAGAACGCTCCCTGAATAGAGTGAAGATTACCACCTGGAATCTGCGTTCTCACACACACACAAGTCAAAGACAACCAGAGCACTCACAGTCCTGAAGAGATTAACTGAACTGGGGGGCAATGTGATGTCTACCTCCTTGACCTTGGCTTTTATAGCATGTGAGGCATTTACTTCCGAGTCCTCTTACATGTCACATGACTAGTGTGTGTGACAATGTCACAGAAGCCCGAAAATATTGGGGGCATGGCACTCCCAAACTTCTTACATTTCTGGTCAGCCAACATAAAATCAGTTTTATACTGGATAAGAGATTATACCATTTCTTCTAGCTGGGTTGATATAGAAAGGGCATCTATCCAATCAACTCCTATTGTATTATTATATGCCAAATTGTGTCCGCCAGTATCTGCTTTTACACTAAACCCTGTTGTAAAACACTCTGTAAAGATCTGGAGCCAGTTTAGACGTTATTTGGCTCCTAATGACCTTTTATTGACTGCAACAGGTACACTGAGCAAAGAAATTGAATGTCTTAGACATATTATCAAGTTTAAATCAGAACTGATTTTAATACACTTAATAATAAGTGCACCTCCCTATGTCTGTATACTACATGTGTCTGTCTAAATTTGTCTTTTTTTGTTTTGTTTTACTGTTTTTCTCTTTTGTGGGTGGGGAGGATTCTTTCTTTGGAGTGTATAATATAAACTCCAATAAAAGTACCTTGATAAAAAAATAAATAAATAAAAACTATTTCAATATATATTCATTTTGTTATGCCAAAACTAAAAGGCCTTGTTCTACGTAAATAGACTTAACAATAAACAGGTAAATGTGAATAACTATAAGGTGTGTGTATTCTTCTATCAATTAAGTGGAGTGGATTCTTTCGCAAAAGATTCAAGATTCAACAGGGGTTTCCAAACACCCCACCCCCT
>JBBPCX010000023.1:9989761-10024761 GCA_037974365.1 Hydrocynus forskahlii | reverse complement strand
ACCTTTCTTTATCCCTTAGTATCAAACTGTTTTTGTTACTGTGCCTTTAAGATTTGTAAAAATGTTCTGCCCTGTTTGGCCTTGCTCAAAAAGCAGTGAGGGGCTGAAACACTCCTTAGAGCTTCAGCGCAAATGGATGGAGCTAAACTTCTGTAGGCTGAATAGGCAGTTTTCCATGATCTTGGCTCTTTAAACTGTGAAAGTATATAAAGAGTTGTTTTCAGGCTGCACTGTTATAAATGTTATTAACCTATTACTCTCTTTCTTTCTAATGCAGTTGTTTGATCGAGGGTTGTGTGTGCGGCAGTTGCGGTATTCTGGGATGATGGAGACCATTCGTATCCGTAGAGCAGGATACCCTATTCGATACACTTTTGCTGAATTTGTGGAGCGTTACAGGGTTCTCATGCCTGGGGTCAAACCAGCGCATCAACAGGTAGTTCAATAGTATTAGTAAAGTGCACACCCTGCTTCATTAAAATGCACAAGATGTGTTTTAGAAACTGATGTTGTTCATGCCTCTTTTGCAGAAGTGGGATGAGTAGCTAAGTTCTCGAGTACTTAGTTGCATATAGGACATAGAGCCCTATAGAGCATCTATAAACCTAGGTATTGAATTTTGTTGGGCAAAAACTCCCTTTGGGGTGTCCTTTTACTGTAAAATTCGATCATAAAGCTCAAAAGTGAATGACTAAGCTCAAAACTGAGTTTTTCCCATCAGTGCTTTCAGCTTGTTGTGTTTTAAAGTTTTAAAACCCCACAACTTCCACATCTCCTTCCTGTTTCCCAGTTCTAAATATCAGCAAACATCAGGGAGCCAAGTCTTCTAACACAAAGCTGAAGCCATTAAGAACTCCATAAATTACTATTGTTAGTAAGATATGATGTGTAAGGGCCAAATCTCAAACTATATTAGGTTATATCCAAAGATTACCAACTGTGATCAATCTATAGGAAGATCTGCGGGGGACATGCCAGAGCATAGTGTTGTTGGTCCTGGGACGAAATAATGACTGGCAGATGGGGAAGACAAAGATATTCCTCAAGGTTTGATATTTATCAAAATCGTTTGCATTACAGCAGTATAGTTGCTGCAAACTGCTATGCGAGTGATGTTATCTAATGTTCATCTCGAACACTATTAAGTGTTCATCTGAAAACCTAGACATATATCAGACTTAAGTAGGCAAAAAGGCAGAGTGGAGTCAGCTGTGGGAAATGCTTTAATTGATCTGGTCATATTGTAGGATCACCATGACATGCAGCTGGAGATTGAGAGGGACAAGGCCATTACAAACAAGGTCATCCTCATCCAGAAAGCAGTGCGTGGAATGAAAGACAGGTAAATGAAAGGGAATCATCAGGTGAGGGATGGTGAATGGATATAAATAATGGGTAACACTTTGCAACTGGTCATTTTTACCTCCAGGGCCAACTTCCTAAAGACTAGGAGAGCAGTGATACTAATCCAGAAAATGTGGAGAGGCTATATCTGTAGGAAGAACTACAGAGTGGTATGGTTTTCTGCCTTTTATCAAATTTGCAGTTATTCTCTTAAGTAAAAGGCTAAAAATGATGATGCAGCTTTCCAGCACCTGGCTGCAGTTACTAGAATAATTATTCAACTAGATTTATGTTTTGTTTGCAGATGCGAGCTGGTTTCCTGCGGCTGCAGGCCCTATGCCGCTCCCGGAAGCATTACCTGGCATACCGAGATGCCAGGGCATGCATCATTCTGCTGCAGGGTCTTTGTCGTGGTTTCCTGGTCAGACAGACATTCTGGAAACGCTTGAAAGCCATCTACACAATCCAGGCCTATACCCGGGGAATGATCGCACGCAGATTGTGCAAGCGCCTCAGACTAGAGGTACATGAGTGCTTTCTGAAGAGAAAACTACTTTTGTACATTTTGTCTTGTTTTGTTTTCTGTCTAAGTTACTATATGTATCAATAACAACCAACACACCTGCTTGAAACTGGGAAAAATGTGCAAATTATATGACAAACTTGCTAATGAAGAAAACCTGGGCCTGCTAACACCGCCGGCACCCAGAACAAAGAATGAGGCTGCGCAGGGCAGCTGGCAAATAAATAAAAGTGCAAGCACACAGGCATTACCACCAGGCAAAAGTCTAACCTGATCCAACCAGCTCTACCGTCCATCCTGTTCTCCAGCATTTGCTCTTTGGACTATAAAATGGCTCCAGCAATCTAGCCTGCGTGAAATAAAGGACTGTTTATTTTTACATAGCTACACTCCGACAGCATGGACTTGGCCAATCAACTAGATGGGATAGCATGTTCTCCAGTCAATAGACAGGTCTTTTTGTTCAGTTAGAGTCATAGAAGCGGATTGTTCATTTACATAATGGTTCACAAACTCGCTGAAATGATTTGCCACTGTACACCGCAGATATAAGTTTCTAATCCTGAAATGTTGGGTGATCTACCAAAAGGTTTCACTGCATTGCTGGTGATAGTTGTGTATTTGCTGCCTAACTACAATTATCTGGATGGATCTTAATGGATTTTTCATTGTTGCTGGTGACTTCTCATATCTGAACACGTGATCTTTCCCATGAGAGCTGAGAACTGTCTGGGCAAAGTCTACACTAGCTACAAAGTCACTGCAGTTGCCCACATCAGTTCCTTTGACCACATAATATTATTCTCTCCATCCACATCACTGCTAAAATGCACAAAACCAGCCAGGGAAACCTCTTGCCAAGCAGATCCCTCCCACCACTTCAAGACTGTTTAAATTGCATAGACTGGAACATGTTCAAAGAAGATGTTTGCTACGGTGACTTTATCAACAACCTCCTTCATCAGCAAATGCATAGAGGATATTGCAGTGTCCAAAACTGTCACCTCAGGAGCCAAGGAAAGCCCTTATTTACAGCAGAGGTTTAATGCACTGAACAAGAACCTGTGAGGAAATCCACCCCTCCCACCACCGACCAGATCACCTGTCTGCCTACAGCAGAACTTTAACCAAGGTCCACCCACAAAAATCTGTTAATCCGTGCAACATTTCTGGTTGCATGCTCAGGGAATGTGTTGATCAACTGGCCAACATCTTCACAGGCATCTATGACACATAACTGAGCCATAAGATCTTCCCAACATAGCATTATCCTAGGTCCAAAGTAATCTGCATTATCCTGCCTGAATGAATACCACCCCATCACACTAACCCCTGTCATCATTAAGTATTTTTTGAGACAGCTACAATGACGAGTCAGTGTACAGAGATGAGGTTTGGCAGTTGACAAGCAAACCTCCCTCTTCCCATCCTCACAATGTTATACAGGGACACCATAGAGAGTGTCCTGACCAGCTGCATACCTGCTTGGCACAGCAGTGCCAGTGCCGCAGACTGAACGAGTCTGCAACGGATTGTTAGAACAGCTGGAAACATCACTAGGATGTCTTTCCCCTCGCTACAGGATGTCTTTCATAAGCACAACATTGAAAAGGCCTCCTTCATCGTGTGCAACTCCTCACTCCCTTTACGCTGACTTTTCACACTGCTCCCATCTGGCAAGCAATATCACAGCATTAAAGCCCGATCAGCCAGACTGTATGCAAGCTTTTCCCCCCCAAGCCATCAGACTCCTCAACACACTGCCTACCCCTCTACTCCCCCACACACGCCTGTACTGTAGTTGTAAATTATTTGATTTGATTTGATTATTTTGGCAATAAATAGGAATGATTAAACCTAAATTGGATCTACAAATATGACTGGGCTGTTTACCAAGTATAGACAATAAAATCAATATACCAAGCTTCGCTGTACCAATTCATCTTGTACCAATTCATTTTACATCTATTCAATATAGGTTATGATTCTCATCGTTACCGTTGCAAGGAAATTTATTTGTAGACAACTTGCTGATATATTTTGTTCTTTTGGCAAGGCATTTTTTCATTTTTTAAGGTGCCCTCTGTTTATGCTTGTGTATGTTTGTAAGCACATGTTTTTCTGTGCAGAGGTCACGCAGGCTGGAGGCTGAGCGTCAGCGTCTGGCTGAAGAGGAGAAGTTGAGGAATCAGATGACAGCGCGGCGTGCGCGGGCTGAGGCTGAGAGAAAGCATCAGGAGCGTCTGGCCCAGATAGCCCGTGAACAGGAGGAAAGAGAGAGGGCCGAGCGAGAAGAGGCACGCAGGAAAAAGGAACTGCTGGAGCAGATGGAGCAGGCCAGGCAGGAACCAGTCAGCGATTCAGACATGGTGGACAAGATGTTTGGCTTTCTTGGCAATTCCACATCTCTGCCCAATCTGGAGGGAGAAGCACCTGCAGGATTTGAGGTTGAGGATTAGTGTTCACTTATTAAATATCCATAAACTAAAAAATATAAGTCTAGTAAAGTAGGTTTTGTTATATAGTTAAAGTTGACTGACTTTCAGTTTTTACGGCATACTAGCCAAGCTCCTGAAGATTTACCCTGCTGTTTACTTCTAATTATAACCTTCAACCATCTACCTAATATCTTCAGCTTATTAACTGTGATTAGGTGGGTAAGGTAACAGCATGTTTGAAATTTGAGTTAAAGCTACATTTTTCAGGAAAAACATCCATTACAATCATATGCAAATGTTAGATTGCAGCCTATCAAAATGTATGTTTTATTTTTTTTTAGTGACATAAGCTGACACATACTCTTGAGAGAACTTAAATATGTCTCTTTTCTTAAAATGCCCCATGTCTTTTATTAGCTCTATTTAACTTGCTGGAAAGAAAAGGAAATATATTTCATATATGTCACACATTGTTTTGTGTGTAATAGGACCTAGAGCAGGTCTCTAAGGACTATGAAGAGGACAGCACTGATGAGGCTCTTCCTCTTCCTGATGAAGAGCAAGAGGACCTGTCAGAGTACAAGTTTGCCAAGTTTGCTGCTACCTACTTTCAGGGAAATACAACACACACATGTGTGCGTCGGTCACTAAAACAGCCTCTGCTTTTCCATGAAGATGAAGGTGACCAGCTGGTGAGAAATTGCATTAACCTTTTTTTATAACTCAGGGTTTCCATTTGCAACTCACAACCTATAGCCTGTATACTCACGGTAGTACACCAAAATTAAAGGTGTGACTTCAAAAAGCTGTGTTGAATTATAATTAAGGATACACAAAGAAGATTACTTATTACCTGGGTGTTATTGGGAATTGGGTTGTGTTAAAAGTGACTTCTTTTTTGTCCTATTGCTACTTGTCTACTTGAACATGTGTGACTAAAAACCTTTGCCATCTTTTTGGTCTTAATTATTCATCTTTGAAATTATATACTGTTTTCTCAGTAATTGTTGGGGTTTCTGCATGTGCAGGCAGCTCTGGCTGTGTGGGTGACTATACTGAGGTTTATGGGAGACCTACCAGAGCCAAAATATCAGATCAACGTCATTGATGGCAGTGAGAAAATCCCAGTCATGACCAAAATCTATGAGACATTGGGTAAGAGAACCTTCAAGAGAGAGCTGCAGACCCTGCAGGGGGAGGAGGAGGTAAGGGTGTGAAGAGGAAGAGAGTGTTCATTTTGAAGAGAAGCAGTACAGGGTAGAAAAAATACTGAGACGCTATACATAAGTGAAGTTCTATATTCTTTGTAGTACACATTATTCCATTAAAAGTGGAATTATGATGCCACAAATATACTTGATTAAAAGTACAAAAGTATTAACATTTTGCCTTACTCAAGTATAAAAAGTAAAAAGTAATTTTTGTTGGTATGTCAGACTAATCATTGGTACAAGTCAGTACTAAATGTCTAACAAAGACAAATTGGCATAGTGATGGGCAGTTATATAAATTTGAAATGTATGTAAAATGTTTTACAAAAATGACAAGATAACAAAAATGTAGAAAGTCAATGTTCAATGGGCAGTAGTTAGTATTTTACTATTGCACGTACCCTGAACATACAAGTAGTACATGAAAAGTAATTGTTGATATAGTGGTTCTCAAACCAGTCCTCAGGGCCCCCAGATGGTCTACCAGGTTGCTTGACAGAATAAAAATATGGACTGCCTGAGTGAGTCTGAGAACCACCGTTGTTCCATCATTAACCACATGTTCCCTATGCCTGAGAAACATGTTTGGAAAAACTGAATTCCAGGAAGGAATCCCTTGTCTGTGTTTACACTGGCCTCTGGGCAGTCTTGTTATAGTGACTCCCTGACAGCCCTTCACAAAACCCCACTTGTTCATGTGTAATTCAAAAAGAAAAAATCTTGCTTGAATAAAGGTTTGTCCTGCTTCAAAGCCTTTGTGTGCTTCCTCTCTTTCAGAGTTCCATTATTGACAGCCAAAAGAGGAATAGTGTAAGGCATAAACTGGTGTCTCTCACTCTGAAGAAGAAGTCAAAGATTACAGAGGAGGTAAAAAAAACTGCTGTCTCTGAGCTTTTTTTTTTTTAAAGACAAGAGATGCTAATGCTGAAGTGTCCTACTTGTTTAGGTGACCAGGCGACTGACTGATGGTGACTATAGTCTACAGGGTAACAGCATGCTGGAAGACCGCCCCACTTCCAATCTGGAGAAACTCCACTTTATCATTGGCAATGGCATCCTACGACCTGCTCTGAGGTCCCTGAATGGTTTTGGGTTTTAGAAATGGTTTCTACTGTGTCTTGCTGCAAAGCACATAACATTTCTTTGTTTTAATACTCATGTTATTTTTAACAGAGATGAGATTTACTGTCAAATTTGTAAGCAGCTGACACAGAACCCATCCAAAAGCAGCCATGCTCGTGGCTGGATCCTGCTCTCACTCTGTGTGGGCTGCTTTGCACCAACTGAGAAATTTGTCAAGGTAAGAAGAAACCTTTACCTCTCCCCTGTGTTGTCAACTGCGTAATTTTCAAAACTACAGGATGACACCCTATGCAAATGTGACCCACTCTTTGAGAAATTTTCACTTTTTCCCTTTCTCAGTATCTGCGAACATTCATCAACGCTGGGCCTCCAGGGTATGCCCCATACTGTGAGGAAAGACTGAGACGGACATTTGTTAATAAGACAAGAACTCAGCCTCCCTCCTGGCTTGAGCTCCAGGTGCTGTATCTCTCCCCCTATCCTGTCCCACAACCATTAGCCAATTGTTTTAGAAATTTAATTGGAAATTGGAATATAGACCTTCTGTATCTCTCTCTCCTCCCTCAGGCCACTAAATCCAAGAAGCCCATCATGTTGCCAGTAACCTTCATGGATGGCACCACTAAGACCCTAATGACTGATTCAGCCACCACAGCCAAGGAGCTGTGTAATGCACTTGCAGATAAGATTGGCTTGAAGGACCGTTTTGGCTTCTCCCTGTACATTGCTTTATTTGACAAGGCATGTTCAACTTTAATTAGTCAGCTATTCAACTAATAAATCCTCTAGTCAGTGTTTTGGGCAGCAGTTGTGATCAATGCCTAAAATACAGCAGAGTATGCCAAGGAGAAAAGTTCTTTCTGCTGAATACAAACCCAAATTCCACTGCAAGCTTTGTAAAATTATTCTGAAACCAGACTGATTTGAGAACTGACAAATCAAAAAGCAGTGACCTTTGAAAACAGTAGAGGTTCAAGAGATTCCACCCAAAAACATTTTCTTTTCGTTGTCTGGGAATGGCTAGCATTTAGGCAGATATAAATTAATAAAAATTGAAATGCATGCAAGCCCTAATTCTAACACTAAAACTGATTATGTGTATATACAAAATTTCCTGGGCATTTCATCATCCAGTTTGTGTGTGGTCTGCTCAGGTGTCATCCCTGGGCAGTGGAAAGGATCATGTGATGGATGCAGTGTCACAATGTGAGCAGTATGCCAAAGAGCAAGGGGCTCAGGAGCGTAATGCCCCCTGGAGGCTTTTCTTCAGGAAGGAAATCTTCACACCATGGCACAACCCTGCTGAGGACAGTGTGGCCACTAACCTCATCTACCAGCAAATTGTCCGTGGGGTCAAATTTGGGGAATACCGCTGTGACAGGGTGTGTAAACTCCTAATGTTACATCTCTTGAACTAATACTTGTAATCACTTCTCACATTTATGAGATGATGTGCCATCCCACAAAATGTTATAATGATACTAACAATAATACTTACCATTCATAGTTTTGAATTCTCTTGCCATATAAATCATGTTTACGAAGTTTAGATTCAATATTAATTCAATATTTTAAATGTTTTGTAAAAAGTAGAATGAAATAATAAATAATAATGTAATGATATTTTAATACTAGTCTTATGACATTTTATTATTATAAAAAAGTATTATAACTTTTATATTTTTTGTCTCTGACATTATGGAATCATCTGAAGCAGGGTTGTTCAGTTTCAGTCCTGGACCGCAGGTGTCCATGCTCAAACACCTGATTCAGATCTGTTATTTGCCAGGTGTGTGATAATGTGTGATTTTGAGCAGAACAATCTAATTGTGCTGGACACTGGCCATTAAGTTAATCAGTGCCATATTAGAATCATTGCATATATTTGTATGCATGGTTTTATATAATTGCTAAAAACTGATAAAATTGTATAAAAGCAAAAGACCTTGATTGATCAGATTACATGTTTTGTTCATGTCTTTGTAAAAATGAGTTAACACATTCTGTACACCTGCCCCCCCCACACACACATGTATGTATATTTATTCAAAATGACATTTTGGTGTTTTGAATATAAATAGTAATTGTGCAGTAAAATACACTTAAGGATGTTCTTTGTTCAGAATGTGTACTCATTTTTACAAATCAATTAAACATACTTTAACAAGAGGTACCCATACTTTCGCATAAAAACGTGTGTGTGTCTGGTGTGTGCATGTGTGCATGATGATATCAGGAGGAAGACTTGGCTGAGCTGGCTTCTCAGCAGTACTATGTAGAATATGGTGCAGAGATTTTGCAGGACCGTGTACTAAGCCTCATCCCCTCTTACATCCCGGACCGAGAGATCAGCTCATCCAGAACTATGGACAAGTGGGCTCAGGTCATCATAGCAACTCACAAAAAGGTATCTACTAATCAGAGCTTAAATGGGAAAGAGGACAATACATCTCAAGCTGAGTTTTTTCCTAATTAAGGTACAGAAGTTAATGTCACACAGGCATTCTCATTTGGCTCAGGCATTATCCTGAGTGTTATTAGTCTGTGATATTTTAGTCAGCATATTAGTCAGTGATATTTCTTCTCTTTTTTATTTAATTTTATCTTAGTAGCCTGTAATTTTGTGATGTTCTTGACATATCTGTTTCTAAACCTTATCTGTAGGTGTCTCCAGTAGTGTCTGCATGTATCACTGCACTCTCAAGGGCATCTCTGTTGCATTGCCATTCAATGTTATTAACATTTCACGTGGCTATGACTCGCTCTATAATCTCTGTGTTTCAAGGACAGCCTTTTAATCATTCTCTGACCCTCTACACTGTACATGGTTTATTAGGTTTTAGTCAAAATTTATATTGTGTAAAAACCTCATCATGTTCTGGTCTCAGGCTCTCTATCATTAGTCACATTTTGCCATCCATGGTGTAACCTGGATCCACTACACCCTTATCCACATCAAAACAAGTGATGGCCCAGCTCTGGCCTGCACTTACTATTTTTATCTGGCCCATGTACCGCTATGGAATATCGCAATGACTTTATCTGAATCTGGGTGCCCACCACTTAACCACTTAATCAAAATGTAATGCCACAGAAACATTTCACACAGTAGTCTGGAAGCAGGATTCGTGCCCCAGATTTATGACAAAAGTGGCTACTACAACTGCACCAATTATGGCCCACATGCTATTGCAATATCTGAACTTTGAAGTTACCTTGGCAGTAATCAGTCTGACATGGTCTGCTTATCTGGGCATATTTTTGAATGAGGGGCATGTAAGCTTACACATACATTTTGTGTTTTTTCTCATACTTTCACACTGAAGAGGAACACACAAGCTTTGCTTTATTTTGTGTGCATGGTTCATACCATGGAAAAATTAATTTACTACTGTTAGAAACTGCAAAAAACAGCTTGCTTTGAATTGACTGTTCACATGATGTTATGAAAACAAGCACATTTATATAATTATATCCACCTATTCAGCCTAACCAGACTACAGCCAAACCTGCATTTTGGTTATGGCACTGATACGTAAGCTTGTGTGACCTCTAGTAAACAAAGTTCAAGTTGTCTTATTATTCTTATTTATATGAACTTAGTATAAAACACAGATTCATAAATCCTGAATGGTATTTATGTTGGAAGTTATTTGACTTGTCATGGAGTTAGCAATTGAATACGAAGTAGGCTCCAATCAGTAAAGCAGCTAAACCCATCACTGCTACCTAGGTAAGCAAAAAATCTGTTTCTTGGTGTCTTTGGCTGATTATATGATATGATCGGCCCCTAGTTCTGAGCAGGCAGCAACCCAGAAGTTTGGCTGCATTCAGTTACTAATAAATTGTATTAATATTTATATTTCTTGAATATAACATTAATAAATAATACAAGATTTTCAATTTTAGTTTAGTCCACTAACACACAGTGCTAGTTCTCTGTGACTGGGTCAAAGAAGCAAATTGAGTTTTGAGTGATGATTACTGAGGAGCATTAATCATGTGTTCTCTCCTTTAAGGGTGAAGCCAGATTTAATTACACTTCTGCCTTCCATAGGTTAAAGTGATGGACATGAATCTTTAATGATGCAGGAGATCCATATTATGGATTGTCGGAGTTGTCTGTTATTGCATGTGCTTGTAATATTTTATGCATATGAGAAGAAAGAGGCTGTTACTGACTGTTAAATGTCCTCAGGGAATTTATACGCAGAAGAGATTCGACCCACAGCGAGTGAAAGAGGAGGTGGTGGATTTTGCTCGGTTCAAGTGGCCTTTACTTTTCTCACGGTTCTATGAGGCCTTCAAGTTCTCAGGTATGACAAATGTATACATGTGTTATTTTTAGGCATTCATCAACCCAACCTTTTCTCTCCTGATGCTAATTCTGATATCTAAATCTGATATAAAACCAGCAGTTTCATATAGCACCTGTTTTTATATTAGTAAAGTACATAAATACTTTAGAGACAATGATAGTATATAGGAGATAGTAAATATTCTTTCAGAATTGTGCACATTTTTAAAATGAGAGTGGTTCTTAAAATTGCAGTATTACAATATTTTACTGACCGTGACTCAGAATAAACGGTTTGAAAGTCACCTGCCTGTCCTAAAATGTTGTGCTCATTTTAATAACTTCTAATGAGTTAATAAAGATAATAATTAAATATTTTTGTATTACATGTGTTATTAAAAATATTTAAAAATGCATTTAAAGAAAGCCAGGTTAGCCTCCTTTTATTAAAACATCATACTATTTATGAAATGTTTTAAAAGTGAACTGTTCATGTCTGCCCCATGTCAGATCTGTTTCATAAAGTCAGTATCGCTGTACACAGAATTGGTGCACAACAATTTATTTGAAACCACACTTCTTAAGGCCTGTATCCAAACTTTGGCTTTTTCTTCAGATGTGGTCTTGATAATGATTATTTTTCTACATGGACAGGTCCCAGTCTGCCAAAGAATGATGTGATAGTGGCGGTGAACTGGACTGGTGTTTACTTTGTGGATGAACAAGAACAGGTCCTTCTGGAACTCTCCTTCCCTGAGATCACTGCAGTATCCAGCAGCAGGTCTGTACTGTAATCCTGTAAACCTTTCTTCTCAGAAACACTGCACAAGACATTTGAAATTAGATAACTGTGCTTTTACTTAAACATGTCTAAATCTCTTATTTAAAAATCCTGAGAAGTATTCTGTCATATAACATATCCACCACACTGCTATTTGCTATTCTTTGTAGTCACTGAAGGAGCTTTCTGTTTTTGGAGTATGATTTAGCCTTGTTGTTTTACTACACGGAAAACATTAACATTACATGATTCAAATATGTACATAATTTCCACATGAATAAAATGTTACTTTAATACAATGTAGTCTTTCAGTTTGTTTAATTTTGGTAGTAATTGTGGTATTGAAATATATTTCATTCAAATGGAAATGAAGCACTACTTTTATTAGTGTGTAGCTGTTCAATGAATGTGAAATGAATGAGGACATTCCTCTTCACAGGGGAGGCAAGCTCCAGGGCCAGAGTTTCACTCTGGCTACCATTAAAGGAGATGAATACACCTTCACCTCGAACAATGCTGAAGACATTCGTGAGCTGGTCGTCAGCTTCTTAGATGGCCTTCGTAAGAGATCAAAGTTTGTGGTGGCTCTTGTGGACTGCCATAACACTGGTGAGCTAAAATGAATGTTACACTCGAAGTGTGCTCAGTTTGAAGATATATTGCTGCGGGAAAAAAAAACAGCATCAGTTACCTTTGTTTCAGATTTTCAAAATTTTATATAAAACAAAGACTACTCCAGTAATCACAAACTAACCCTGTTTAACTAAACAATGGCTAACCATTTAGTTGATAATTGGAATCAGTTAAATATTATAAACTTGCTTTTTCACTGTATGTTGATTAAATTAAAACCAAGGTGAGATTGTACACTTTCTTCTATATATGCTTCCAGTGCAAGTCATGTTGTACATTTATGTGTGTTGGTTTCTTCAGCTGGGCACGACTCCCTGTTCCTGAGTTTCTCAAAGGGAGATTTAATCCTGCTGGATGAACACACAGGAGAACATGTGCTGACCTCTGGCTGGGCTCATGGCATCAATGACCGAACCAAAAAGAGAGGGGACTTTCCTGCTGACAACGTCTATGTGCTGCCAACCATCACCAGACCACAATATGACATTGTGGTGAGACAGCTTTTCTTTTGATTAAATAAACTATTAATGCCCAAATTATTTGCCTATTCGGTAACTATAATAATTTAGTTGGTTAATACTGGATTTTTACTAGATTTTTGACTCCTAGGCACAGATGCCTACCGCACCTTAGGGATCAAATCTGCAATTTCCCAATGTTGTGCCAACACAAGACCACTCCAGAACCCCCATTTGGCTGTTACTTCAACAATAATATATACATTATGTAGTTATGAAAGCTACATGAGAAACTAAATGAGGAATGACTGTGAACCCACATAGACCCTTTCAGTTTAAATGATGCTGCTTAAGGTACTCCTAGGTTACATCTATTTAACGCCCAGGGCCCACTGTAAACACATTATGCCATTATGTACACAACTGGCAAACAAGCTTAAATGCACAGGTTAGGTTACCATTTCACAAATAATACCTCCTTAAAATTATACCTCTGTAGAACCTCTCTCATCACTAAATACCCTTTTCTGTTATGTCTTTAGTTTCCTGGACTCTATTACTCCATTGTACCATACAATCAAACAGATAGTGGGCTGCAGCTGCAATTAAACTTGTCTCTCATGTCTCTCTTGTTTACCTTATGTTTTAGGCTTTGGTAACTATGTCTCCAGGCCAGAGGAAGGACTCTATAGGTTTATCACAACTGCACTTGATGGAGAGTGAGGACAAAGTAAAGCCTTATACTTTGGAGGAGTTCTCATATGATCACTTTAGGTACATAAAACCCACACTTCAGTTTCTCACTCTAAGAGCTACATAAATTACATTTTACTTTCATAGTAGTTAGCAAATAGTTAATTTTTTCATTAATTAATTTTGAATTCATTTCACACTGACAATAAAATCCATTCCATGTACCATGTACTTGACTGTAATCTTATTTGTCCAATACCAACTTTTGTTCACTTTTTTGTTCTGGGTGTGTTGATGGACGTCCTCTGGCACCAGACCTCCTCCCAAGAGTACTCTCAGCCGTGTGATGATTACTAAAGGTAGAGGGAAGGATAAGCTGTGGTGCTGCTCCAGAGAACCTTTGAAGCAGCCTCTGCTCAAGAAGGTCCTGAACCATGAGGAACTTGCTCAGGATGCCTGCTTGGCCTTCATCGATATCCTTCATTTATCTTGCTAGTTCTACACATCTAGTGCTATGCTGTTAAAATGTTAAACTAGCTCATGTTTTATTCACATGTATGTCTTATCCTTGACTTCTCTTCTGAACCTATCATGAAGTATATGGGTGACTATCCCTCTAAGAGAACTCGCTCAGTTAATGAACTGACTGATCAGATCTTTGAAGGAGCACTGAAGGCCGAGCCGCTGAAGGATGAGATCTTCTGCCAGATCATGAAACAACTTACCGAAAACCATGTGAAGTAAGTCAAACATTCACATTCTCCTGGCCAGTTTCTGATAGAGCACTTGTGATAGATACAGGGCTGACCTCATGTGTTTTATATATACAGGTACAGTGAAGAGAAGGGCTGGGAGCTGATGTGGCTTTGCACTGGCCTCTTCCCTCCCAGTAATAATCTCCTGCCTCATGTGCAGAAGTTTCTGCAGTCCAGAAAGCACCATCCGCTTGCCCCAGACTGTATGCAGAGACTTCAGAAAGCCTTGAGGTAACATGTTTGAAATAAATGACAGACACATATATGCAATATTTCATGATCTCCTGTACATTGATATTTTTTGTTATTTTCTGTCAGAAATGGCTCTAGGAAATACCCTCCTCACCTGGTAGAGGTTGAAGCCATCCAACACAAAACCACACAGATCTTTCATAAAGTTTACTTCCCTGATGACACAGATGAGGTGGGTTCCACCTTACACTCTTGAACAGCAGGGACCCAAATGGAACCGAACCACAGAACAGTGGTTCCCAAACTTTTGGAACGTCCTTTGGCCCACAAAAAGATTTAATTATTAGACACTATGTAATTATGAAAAATAATGTTGTCTGTTGAATTTTACTTGTCTGTGTAGTCATTCATCATGAACACGAAAATATAGGAAAACATTTTTGTAGCTTTTATCCATGATTTAAAAAGATTTTACATGAATCTTACTCTGAAAAAACAAACATAAATAGCTGGCTGTTTTAATTTAGCAAATAACTGATGCCCAACACCTTGGATCATTGCCGCCATGGCCCACTGGTGCCACTGCAGAATACAAATGTTCTGTACCATCTTAAACTTTTTCTACAAGCTTATTTAAAAAAAAATTAGTTATTTTTTTATTCATAACACCCACTAAATTACTTATTTTACCAACTGAATTGTAATGTGGTTATGGTGTTGCTTTTTTTGGCATTTTTGTTCCTCTACTTGGTTGTTTTTGGCACAGCCTCGAGACACAGGAACAATCCTCCATCATGCTCTGACCTCATTAGAATCCCAAACTATTTTCAGTAGCAAAATTACAGAGTGGTGTTTACACTGGGCTACGGGAAATAAAGCAATATTTTAATACAGAGAGAAAGTGATTAAAATCAAATGTGAATAAATATGTATGTTTAATAAACACTGAATACTGTGTATTCTTTTATTCCTGTGTACTCTTTATCGCATTATTCCTTTTATTAATCAACCGGCTACAACTGATGACATACAAAAGCAATAAGTAATATTGATGTCTTATTGCCTTAATTAACTTTGTTTCTTCATTTTGACAATGTTTAAATATCATAAATAAAAAACTGAGATTGTATTTTCCTTGTATTTTCCCTGACAGGTGTCTGAGAAAGTGTGTATCTAAGGTATGTCTTATTTTCCAGGTCTTTGAAGTGGAGTCAAGCACAAAGGCCAAAGATTTCTGTCTGAACATCTCTAGCAGAATGCTGCTCAAATCATCTGAGGGCTTCAGTCTCTTTGTCAAGATTTCTGACAAGGTAGAGCAAATGTACCCAAAGAACAGCAATGTCAGTGGCTGGTATACTCTAACTGAACTCCATGGACAGTTATATCTGATAAATTTGGTAAACCTTATTGCTATTTTAAATGAGTCTTGCATGGGCCAGAGACCCATAGCTATATTCAGTCTTTTAGTTTATTTTTTGCATTGCATCTGTATATCTGAATGAGTGATGTCCAACACTTGGGTCTTCTCAGGTCATCAGTGTGCCAGATGGAGATTTCTTTTTTGACTTTGTAAGACACCTCACTGACTGGATCAAAAAAGCCAGACCTGTTAAGGATGGTACTGATATTTATTACATCTATATTTACTATTGAGTATCCTAATAAAAGACAGACATGAATATTCTTAATTTTCTTTATGGTTAAGGTATAGTGCCTTCACTGACATATCAGGTATATTTCATGAAGAAACTGTGGACCAATACTGTCCCAGGAAAAGACTCAATGGCTGACTCCATCTTTCACTACTACCAGGTGAAGAAAATCCCATCAAATTGTGTTTTTAAATTGGTTCTCTAATAAAATGACATTTATCTTTGTTGTATTGTGTATGTAGTATGTAGCACTGGTAAAATTATGTTTAAGCAGTGTTTGATATGCTGCTTAATTTATCCACCTGCTTTAGGAGCTCCCCAAATACTTACGTGGCTACCACAAGTGCGCTCTTGAGGAGGCTGTTCAGCTGGCAGCTCTGATTTATCGGGTGAAGTTTGAAGAGGACAAATCTCAGTTCGTTAACCTTTCCAAGATGCTGAAAGACCTAGTCCCCCAAGATCAGGTCAGACAGCTCTCACCTGATGACTGGAAACGGGTGAGTTACAAAGATCTCTGCCCTACACATGCACTAAATTTTACCATGCTGATTTGCTAAAATGAGGTGAGTTACGTGACTGATCTCTTTTTTTCACAGTCCATTGTGCAATGCTTCAACAAGCATGCAGGGAAAACTCAAGAGGAGGCCAAACTCATGTTCCTGAAAATTGTTTCCAAGTGGCCTACTTTTGGATCAGCCTTTTTTGAAGTCAAAGTTAGTTTCCAGTATATAATAAATACAGTGAATTGAAAAACAAAATAAATGTTCATTTCAGTGAAATCCCAAAGCATAAGTGAGTACATCTTATTAAGTAATGACAACACAATTAATATCTTGTCTCAATATTCATAATAGCAAGCTACAGATCCAAACTTCCCTGAGATCCTGCTGATTGCTATCAACAAGAATGGCGTTAGTCTCATTGACCCAAAAACAAAGGTATGGATTCAAAGAGTTGGTTCAGAAAGTTTGATTGATGCACTCCTACTGATGATATGTACTCATCTTTCTTCTCAACAGGATATCTTGATGACACATCCCTTCACTAAAATATCTAATTGGAGCAGTGGGAACACCTATTTCCACATCACAATTGGCAACCTGGTACGAGGCAGCAAGCTGCTCTGCGAGACATCACTGGTGAGTCATGCACAGATTCACATCACATTCACAGAACCATTCCAAATGCACTTCAATATAAAGACATGCAACAATCATGCCTGAGTTCTGCCTCACTATGCCAATACAAAATGACCACTAATAACATGCTTGAGCTGATTTACCATTTTTAATCACAGGGTTACAAAATGGATGACCTTCTGACATCTTACATCAGTCAGATGTTGACTACAATGACAAAACAGCGCAGTTCTCGTGGAAATAGCAAGTAACGCATCGGTACAAAGGCCAAGACTGTTTGTTAAACACATTTGTCTGAGTGAACAAATGAAAAGCCTTTTTCTGTCCAATCTATTAAACTGAAAAAGATTTTTTATAACTTAAGAGCCTTAATGTTAAAGTGTAAAATCACTGAAATCCTGGGACAACTCTAGATACAACTTTGTGTTTAATCTTGATGAAATTAGTTATAACAAAGCAGTCAAACTGCTGACACTGCTGTTTTACAGTTTATTAAATGCACCTGCTCCTTAGGTTAATTTACACCATGATTTCAGAAGTATAGTATATTTTTCATTCAAATAAAGCATAATTTGTTTCTGTTGTTAGTGCATTTGAGCTGTACCTACCTACACATAGTCTAATACAGGTGTGGAAAGTAATTTCATCAGCATCCCCCTAAATTATGTTGTCTGGCACATAAACTGGTGTTTTAATCATATGTTGTTTGATTCTATAGCAATCTACAAGGATCCCCAAACCATGGTTTGATACTCCGTTCAGAACTCTAGGCCTGTGTATCAGTATACTCTAATATTCCACTTGATTTTTTTCATGCATGTTACCGTTACTTTATTAAATATGTAATGAGTATTTTAAAAATTTACTCACTTTCTAGAGAGAGGTAGTAAAAGCAGCTATAAATTGTTACCCACATTACCAGTGTACCAAGCATTACAAAGCTGCACACTAAAATATTTGTTGAAAAGCGTTTTATAACAATTAAGTAAATTAAGCCACTGCAGGATCAAATCTAGACTGTTAGTTAGAATGTATTTATTAAGTTTAGAATGTGGATGGTATTGGCTGTCATTTAAAATGAGAACACTTGTACTGTGCAATCTATTGTAATTTTCTAATGACGAAGGCTGCTTTTTATAAAGAGAAATAAAATGATAAAATGTATGTGGTGCTTTGTTCTGTGTATTAATAATAAATACAACCAGCTTAGAAGTAAAGTTTGTTTAACAGATTCAGTTTGTTATTAAAGTCTAGGGGACATGTGATAAATACCAGGTTCAGGCTATATCTAATTTCCTAATTGGAAAACAACTCAAAATAATATATAACATTGCCTGGAAAGATATATTCATCAAAATAAAAAACACAGCTGGTGAAAAGCTGAATCAAGAAAATTCATTTCAGATTACAAAATACAACACCCAACACACCTTTATTGTTTAGTGTTACATAAGCAGTCTTAAGGATGCATCCTGAGAAATATCAGTCTGACTGCCGGGAAAATTCACAGATGACAATGCCGTGACATACAAGGAAATGACCGAAAGCACATTACCTATAATATCTGTATTAGCCTGTGTCAGGCTGTGTCCCGCATTCTTCAACACATACAGGATTTGTTGAATTTCCTCCCTGGCACATTATTGAACTGTGTTAATGAAAAGGGAAGAAAAAGAAGAAATATATTCCTGCATGACAATGTTTTGAAGACACAGTCTAAATAAAAATCAATAAATCATTTTTAACCTGGGCATATTACACACTGAAAAAGTCATTTTCATCTTCTGTGAAATCTATCCTTTTAAGTGCAGTGCTTTAGTATGAGGAGAAGCTCACCCTGCTGGTGCCCTACAAATGGTAATAACCCATATTAAAACAATCACATGCAGTACATGTGAAATCGAGGATAGCTGGCAGTTGAAATAATGTAACTACTGGTAGCTAAGGACTACTGGTTCAGGAGAGGCAAGAAGTGTTGTCACCAGTATTGTTAGTGTTCTTCATTAGTGTTGTTCATACGTTCTTTAGACTTTACGTTTGAACAACACTGCTCCTGTTAGACTTCTGACTTACAACAGTGCTTACTGAAAGTTCATTTTGGCCACATAAATTTGAGGTCCACCAACAATGATCTTGGCTGCTCCATTTTTATCCAAAAAAAAGAGAAGGCCTTCAGAGATATGGGGTAAACATTTCAGAATTATCATTCAATTTACTGCTTGGTTAAAGATGCAAAGGCTCTCCCGCAGCATTCATGCGAGTTAAGGACCACACATCATTAATTCCTGCCAAGGCAAATGAGGCGTTGAAAAAAGAACTGTCAGTGGGCTCAAATATAGACAAACGTATCATGTTGTATTCACACAGCATGAAAAGCAGGTTACATGATTGCAAAAAAGAAAGATGTCCCTCTCACCAGTAATGAAATCAGTGGAGCATCCATTGTCAAGTACTGTATTTCTGCCTGAGCAAAGAACCACTCTGTGCTTCCTCCTCCTGCAGGAAATAATGATACAGATCAGACACATGATTCTACCGAAAATGTTTGAATACTTTCACCATAGCCCATCCAAAGAAGGAAGTTATAAAGTGTAATAGCATGTCGACTCCAAAAATAAAAACTGAGCTATAATTATAGGTACTTTTATTAGTTATTATTTATAAATATTTATAAATAACTTAAATGTCTCTGAAAGTCTCTGAAATTGACTCTTCTGTAAATAAACACATGAAAAAAAACAACTTTTGGCTAAGACAATTACATGGTGTTATTTGGAGGTTATATTTTAAATGATTCCTTACAATCACACATTTCATTTACAACAATGACATTATTCTAAAGAATATTTTCTAGAACTTTTATTTCTTAATTTTTCAAGTTTATAAGAAGCTTTTGCAGGTATTTATTCACCACCTTATAGTGTAACAAAAACCTAAAAGCTCTCATTTCACTCACCACTGGAATATAAACACAGCAAGGATGATGATCAGAGACACTATATCAGTGAGGATCTACATTGTGTTGTATTCCTGAGGTGTCTGTGGGTGAAAGACAGAAAGACAAAGAAAATGTGCAACTGCATGTGCTGGATAAAGTGTAATGTGCCTTGACTGTTAGTTACCATAAAGAAAAGGGGACGGCGAAGACTCTTAAGGATGTGAACAGCATTTGTGGTAACTGAGTGCACAACCACACACCAAGCCAGGGAGTACAGCCAGGGCTCGCTGACTACATACAGCTTTGTGCTGATGTTCACAACAGAGTACTTCCTGAAAAATAACACAACAAACACGACCTCACAGAAATAAACCACCTTTTGCAGAAGAAATGTATAATATAATTTGTCTATTTGTGCATCATTTGAAGCTGTCACAGCCATTACTGTTTCCACAGCACTAATCACACATTTTTCTCATATTGCATATGTGATTTCTCAAACTGTATGACAGGAGTTTTGGAATTTTTGTGCCAGCTGATTCCCTTAAGCCTAAATTATCTGTCTAAAGTACCCCTTTTAAAAAGCCCCATATACTGATTTCCCATGTACAATAAACCCCCAACATTCAAGGGGGTTGCATTCCAAGAGCACCCACGAATTGTAATACTGTGAACATGTGATACGGTTAAAAAAAGAAAAAGCTGAAAAATGCCTATTTTTATAGTGTAAACCCTAAATATGCCCCCAAATATGCTCCCACAACACTTTAATTTCATTTTATACTCATAGGTATGCACTGTTTTTTTTGTATAAGCAGGGTAAATACAGTAACAAATTAATTCAGGCTTACAGTAATAAAAATACAGAGCTTTAAGAAGAACAAAACGAAAAATACGAGACCACTCAGCGAAACACTCGAGATAGCTCCACGCGGGAAACCATTCAGAAGTGGGAAAGCTGGGCTGCATCTGCCAGAGATGCGTCACAGGGCAGCAGCCAATCAGCAACAAGGAGAAATAAATAATGCTCTCGGATTGTCTACTTTCAAAGCTCCAGAGGTATTTCACCATCCCAAGACGCGCTTTCTTTGTGTTCTCTGGACAGTACCAAAAAATGTATACCTTTATATTTTATATGGAAATGTAGCGAATTTACATTTATATTTATGTTACAAAATTAGTAAATTATATTTTTCTTAAAAATGTTTCACTAAAATGTATGAAAAATTATATATTGCCACAAAAAAGCAAAGCAATTGCAGAGGATATCTGTGATTTCTGTATTTCAATTTTGTCCCTTCAGGTCTATTTGTATCATTTGTATTGACATAGGAGTCAAATACTGTCCTAGTTACTTTTGCTTGGCCATTTTCAGCCTCCTGTTATACCATGGACTATTTCATTTGAATGGTCTCTGCTCTGATTGGCTGCTCTGTATTGTGTCAAATACAAAAAGCAATCTGAACTAAATCACTCTGTAAGTGTGAATGGATGGGACTAAACTTCTGTAGGCTGAATAGGCGGATATACATAAAAGCATTGAGAAATTGTTTTCAAATTTTAATGTTTACATACTTCATAAAACCCTTATTTCAAAAGAGTAAATGTGTTATAAAATTGTCAATAGACAATAAAACCATTTGCAACCATTAAAATGTAATTTATATAATATATGTTTATGTAAAAAATATATACATATATATTTTTAAATGGACATTTCCAGCAGTCTCATGAACACCCTGCAATTCCATCATCAACTCCTAGGGATTCACGAACCTCTTGTTGGTAAACATTGCCTTTACTATTTGCTTTAAAAAGTTACAGATGTACACATAACAAAAAAGAAAGCCTTATTTTAGTCTTTACTGTTTTTAGACATAAGATTATGTCATACACTGTTCAAAACCACATGAGCAAGTCTAGTTAAGATTTCAACAGAGTGAGGCAGTTAGGAAGATGAGGTTTGCACTATACTTAAGTAGTGGGGTAACCTTCCTTTACATTGGAACATCTCTAGTGCAAAACTAAAAAAACATGGCTTGGTTGATCAATTACATTTCTAGTACAAAGAATTTTTTTGACAAACTGCTGGTTTCAGACTGAATCTTGACCAGGGTATAGTAATTTTTAGTTGATCCTCTGTTTTTGCCAATGCAGTACATGCAAGACCCCTCACCTTATGACAGCCTCGGACATAAAACTGTAATGTAGGTTGAGTCTGACAATTTGGCTCTTTTGGAGCTCCTCCACTGGAGCCAGTTTGCCTGAGATCTGCTGCAGCTCAGGGTCTGTTTCCTGCACATACTCCCTCAGCTCCCAAGGCAGCCACAGCACCTGCGTCAACACAATTCAACCGAATGCACCATTTAGATACCAAAATAAGCGGTGACACAAACATACTCAATAATGAAGCAGATTCAGTTCCATTTCTGTCTATACAACTCACAGAATTCTATTATTTTGTGTATCTATTGTGTTTAATTTGTATATGTTTGAACAACACATAGAAACATTTTCATGTAGGTTGAAATTTTTACTACAGTTGTCACTAAAATTATACTCAAATACTGAAACAGGTAACAAATAAAACTGATTACAAAACTGACTAATTTACAACATTCAAAGGGAATTATAAAGGATATATTCTGTGTAGATAAGAATATTTTAATCCTTTCTTAATTATAGTACAATCTATTGATTCATCATTTAGGGAGGATTTGGGGTGGGAAAGGAAGTTTTGTTTGTTTTTATCACTTTCTTTACTTATCTTTTTTATTTTCTTTACTGGTTGTATTGGAATAATCTCCACATCTTTTTTCCATAATTTATGCTCAAATTTTCATGACAAATGGGCCAAAAGAAACTTTGAATATTACTTTGAATAAAATCTTGTTACATTAGCTTACAGCAGTTAGCTTTCCATCCGGCCCCCCCGATGAAAAATGAATGGACGTCTATGAACCCCCCTCCCCACCCCCCTTAAGATACAACATCAATTGTATTTTATTTTAGGAGACCATCTGGCCCTCACAGTGTCTGCCGAGAAAAACTCTGGCCCTTGGACAAATGTAGTTGATGACCCCTGGGTTACAGTATCTTGAAAGCTAAGATTTATTTTCTTTCTCCTGTAAAGTTACTTTTTTGGAGATACAAAGTTTTGTTCCAACAGCAAGAACATGCCAACAGAAAGACTGGAATAACAGGGCTCTCAACATCTAGTCCTAGATGGCCAGAGATCAGCAGGGTTTGGCAATTACCTTCTCAAGCACGCACACCTGATCGTTAACTAAGGAGGTGAATCTTCACCAGAACAATTACCATATACAGGCCTCTGTCCCTCTAGGATCAGACTTGGAGACTCTTGCTTCACAAAGTGATAAAACATGAGTAAAACCTGATTAGAATGAATGGACGACTCATTCTGAATGACTTCCAGAGTGCGAGAGATCCACGTGCTTCTGTAAGGATGACCAATGGGCGGCCTGTATAAGTCAAAGATTACGAGTTTCCAATACTGAGCGGCCAGCTCCAGCATTGCTCTTAGAGTACACAGTGATTGATTCTGAGCCTGAAATTGATCCTCTGCACTCATGGTGGTCTGGAAGGGGTTTTGCTGTGGAAAAAAAGGAAAAACCCAGGGTGTGTGTAGACTATTTCCTTAAAGCTTTGCAGAAGGACACAATTAGCTTCTACTTATGACATAACTAGGCCAAAAAAGGTGAGTAAAAATGTGCTGCTGTTGATCTCACCAAGAAGAACCAGGCTCCAGTCTCTAGTCCATCCCTTCCAGCAGTGACCACCTTCTCAAAGGACATGTAGGTGTTCTCTGGAGCAAGCTGGGATTCAGTAGCCATACATGAAATCCTTGATACTCATAATTATCCTGCAATTGCTCGGTTGCATATGGTTTGTGAGCCAGTACTAGAGCAATCTCTGTGCTGATCCTTTTCTTAAATGTAGAAAAGAAGCAGTAACACAATAACTGAGCATAAAAAGCATTGTAGCTAATTGAAGAGCAAATTTCCAAAACTCACTCAGTCCATTTTTTGTGATTTTTTTAGGTCACACTACTATTGGCATATTTTTACATCACCTCTTTATGTGCAATAATATAACTGACTAAAACTCACTCAGTCCTTGTATAATACACGGTACAAGATTAGGTGAATTTCCAAAACTCACTTGGTCCACTCGCAAGTGGCATGGGTGTCCCGACATGTCCCCCACACATTTCATAATTATTCGTTTGGACCCCCCACATTTAACATAAATAATTACTTCACCCAGCGCTGTTGAATCTTTAATCTTTCGCGAAAGAATCCACTCCACTTAATCGATAGAAGAATACACACACCACTGGAAATCCGAGCAGCCTGTCTATGCACTGACGATTCACTTCATTTGCATGCGGTGAGTTGGAGGCAAACCCGAGCGGATTTCCAGCGGTGTGTGTATTCTTCTATGGATTAAGTGGAGTGGAGTCTTTCGCCAAAGATTCAAGATTCAAGATTCAACAGGGGTTTCCAAACACCCCCACCCCCTAAAAGGACGAGACTTTGCACGCTCGCAGCAACCCCGCAACCCACCCAAACCCCACCCCACACCCAAACCCCGCCCCCACGCGTAGACCGACACGTCCCCCTCGCATTAAAAATGCTCCTGATGCCCCTGAGGCACACACACACACAAGTTGTCGTCGTAATGCTGCATCTTTATTTTCCTTTACTCAGAACACCAAATGAAAACCGGCTTGAGAGCCAGACTTTTAGAATGCAGATTCTCAAACTCAAGAAAACAGGAAACACAAAGTTTACTGTGATGGACAACCCACAACAGAAACAGCACCTAACCCTAACCCTTAAATACACAAAGAAAACCCCAAAACCCAATCACCAAACACAAACACTAAACACAAATACACAACAGCTGCAACTCATTTTCTAATAAAGACCTAACTGAAATACACTCAACACAGAACTTAAGCAAAGGCCATACCAGGCCCCAGACCTGACAGTACCCCCCCTCCTAAAGTGCCCCAATCAGGCGCCCCCAGACCACCCAAACCACCCAATGGCGGAGGAGGGAGGTGGAGGCAAAGGGAAGCTTGTGTTGTTAATAAACTTTTAGGATCTTAATGATTTTTTTCTTCTTTCAGGATTTTTTATCTTCATTTGGTTCTACATGTCCAAAACAGCACCCAGAGAAAGCCAAACGAATCAGAGCACACAAACAACCACCACCTGAACTGCTAAATCTCACCAATAGGAAAAGCACCATGTAACTCAGCCATCCAAGCCCCAGACTTTTCCCCAAGCTGGCTACTGAACCCCTGACATTAACATTAATTGAATGGACTCTTGCAGACTTCTGTGTATATATATATATATATTATTTATTTTATTTTTTCCCCATGTATGTCTCTATACATCATGTTGAGGTTCTATTATCCATTTCGTTATCGCAGACCGATATTATATGATCAGGATGGCACATTTACACAGTTATTTTACAGAATTGCATGATTTCTTAAGGAGCTCTTAAAATCATTATAATTAACATTTAATTATCTTTGTTCTGTAATAGTGTACTGATGTAAATGTTTTTTTGGTCACTTTTGTGATGTTGTTTACGTAATATATAATTATATAATGGTATTATGTGTATTCCTGAAAGGACAAGATCATAGTGTAAAGGATCCTAATGGTGTGGTGTTTCCTTTGCTTTAGTGGAAGTAACAAGAATAACATACATGGAAACATATTTATTTTAACCCTCTATTTCACACCAAAACTTTAAATTCTCAACTCATGACCAGTCAGAGCACTTTATACAGCCAAATATTTGTCATTAACAGTGCATTTACCACTGGAGGGCACCATGGCTGACGCTGGCCAGGCGATGTGGACCACCTGAGGTCCACATTACCAGGTGGTTGATGCTGGGGGAGCACCAGAGTTCAGGGCCTCTGGGAGACAGTGATCTGTGCTGACTGAGTGTCTAGGTTCGATATGATGTCCTGAAGAAGCTCTAGACTAATAGTTTGGAGCTCCTGGTCAAATTTCAAGTTTTTAAATAACTTGATACATGACTATTTTATATTTTTTTAAAAACCCTATCATATTACATTACATAAAATATCGCATGTGCAGAAGTGAGGGCACCTTTCCAACCGATCTTCCACTGGTTGTTTTTTGGCCTTTTTTTGACTTCATTAGATCTTAAGTCAGGTAAGATGACTGGCTTTCCTCATCTTCAGACTTCGCTATTAAAAAGCTTTGATCTCATACATATTTTGCATGCAGGGCATCCATTGGATATGTTGTGCCTGGCATGGTGAGGGGGATTATTTTGTATATTTTTCTCTTTTTTTTTTTGCTTTGTTTTGTTTTCTGACATTTCTGCCTGGGGTTTGAACATTCTTTTTGTTGATTTTTGGGGTTTTCAAACAATGTATGAATATTTACGTTTATGTATTTAGAGTAACTTAATAAATGCGAATCTTTTTTTATTTTTTCTTATTTTTCTCATGTTGAGTCGTCAAGGGAAGGAGGCGCAGATGCAGGTTTCCATTTCAACTTGACTTTACTCAAGGAAGACTCGAGGGCCAAAACACAAAACAAAACCTAGACCCTACAAACGGATTTCACACTGACAGGTATGACGGTGAACTGACAGCAGGGTATGCACTTGGGTACTCTAAATTCACAAAAGACATGAACCAATGAAGACAGACAATCAATTAACCTAAAACACAATACAGCTGTGACTAATAATGTGAACCCAGCCACAGTGACAAACAACTTCAAAATAAGAGTTCCACATGTCCAAGTATTATCATACAACGGCGGCCGCTGACTGGGACGTAACAATTTTTCTCTCATTTAAAAATAATACGTTTGGGCTTCTCACACAACAAAAAATGTATATTTTATGATGTACATGACAGATGATCACTAAACAAAGCTTCCTGTGATGTGTGAAGCCTCCACTATTGACTCATACACACAGAAGCTTCAAATAAGAGCATCTTTGTATATGATGGTGTTTTAACAATGGTGTGCTTTCTGAGGGTTAGTTGAGTAAAGGCTCAATAATAAACACATTTTCATGCTCATTGCACAGACAAAAACAGGGGATTCGAGAGGGCGTGAGAGGGTGGGATGAGGAGCTATGTGCATTTGCACAGAGACAAACAACTCAAGAGAATCTGACAGAAATCTCTGTTCAGCACAACACTCGCTGGTTAAGCTGACCTGTCACCCTACTATATTTTACAGTTCTTCAGACACATGTTTCACCCAGAGAAGTTCAGATTTGGCCTCCAGTCAGCTAATGGAGATGGCTAGTGTCGTGGAAAATCGGAGCAAAAGTCTAATTCTGAAACTTTTTCCAGGTCAAGAAATCAAACGAAGTCAGATAGATGAAGCATCAGCAACCTTGTGGCACATGGGAGCAGCAATCAGAGCGCTCTCTCCAGTGGGGCTTATTACCCATTTTCAAATTTTTATGCTAATCTTTTTTAAACTTATCCTAATCACCCCATTTTCATATCTCTACCTTTCCCTGTTTCTACCAATAATTAAAAGATTAGACATCACTCATTAATTTTCAGTCTTATCTGGCCCTGTCTGGCTACCAATATTTCATAATCGGATACGCTTCTGATTTTAAAACAAACATGTCCATGGGCCTCTTGAGCAATTTATGTCCAGTCCATGCAAAGACTTATTTTATGGTTCGTTTTGACACATTTGATGTGTAGCAGCTTTGCTTTCAAGGACATATGCAATAGGAAGATGTTTAGGCGTAGATGCTCAGCCTTCAACTAAAATTCTGGGGCTTCCCAGTCGCCTGGTTCCCATCAGGGAGAAGAAGCACCAAATTCAGCTATAAAAAGAATAATGATGACTGGAAGATGGAGACGCTGGAGGAGCTGAATGACGTGCTGGAGACGCTGGAGGAGCTGAACAGCATCTGGAGACGCTGGAGATGCTGGAGAAGCTGAACGGCATGTTACAGCCACTAAGGGGACGCCATCTTAGAGTCGCCGGGTCCAGAGAGTGGTGGAGACGCTGGAGGAGCTGAATGGTGGGCTGTAGTAACAGAAGAAGCTGAACAGCATGTTACAGCCTCTATGGGGCCGCCATCTTGGATTCGCCGGGTCCAGCGCATCCCACTCGCCAAGCCGTTGATGTGTCTCCACGGACCCATGGTCAAGTCTGCTGTGCCTTGTGAGATCTGTCGTTCTGTCACAAACCAGCCATGTCCAGACCGAGAAAAAGAGGCACAGACGCAGACTTCCATCTGAATTATTTATTATAAACAAAACAGAATAGAACAGAAAAAGGCACGAGTGCCAGGATACGAAAACAGAAGCAGGAGAATAAGGAGGACATAGACCAGGTTAAGGTGAGTGACAACAGATACATAGATTGGAGTCTGAACAACTTAAATACTAAAGTGCATGAACTGAGGACCAGTGAACACACAGACATAATCAACTCCTAATCTCTAGTCGGCTGAAAACCCTTCTCACGAAGCCAACCAGAGATCGGGTGCAGGAGCTTGGGAGACTGGTGCGGGAGCTGGTGCAGGGGCCGCAGCTTGGGAGACCGGTGCAGGAACCAGTGCTGGGGCCACGGAGGAAGAGCTGCAGCCTTGAGCCACAGCTTAGTTCACATCCAGGGATACCATCAGGAACAGAAACCAGTGCAGACTGTACAACAGAGGTAGAGAGTTTGTGTCTTCAGGGGGAGGGGTTGCCTTCATAGCAGTACGTTTGTTGTTAAGACCAAACCGACAATTGTACTCACACAGCTAGAGTCCATTGTGCTGCGGATGCCTTGCAATAAGCACCTGGGGTTGAAGTTGTTGCTTAAGTGCTCTTCAATCAGCTGCCTGTGTTTCTGCTTAGCTCTCTTGATACTCTTTTTCAGGTCGGATTACGTTGGTGATGCTTGGTGATGTTAATAACACATGAGTGGATATCATTGAGTACAGAGGAGGTGTAGCTTTCAGTATTTACAGTGGAGTCGGAAGTGGCCTGGGAGGACTCCATGTTCCTGTCAGTTTGTTGAAACTGCTGCTGTAAAACAAAATCTGCACCTTCGGGCCAGACTTTCACTGTGCACACTGTAGGTTTCACTCATCTCATGAGAGGTGTGTATTTAGGGATGATGAGCTGAGAGAGGTGGTCAGGTTGTCCCTGGTGGGGCAATGAAATGGCCTTGTAGGCTTCAGAGATGTTAGTGTAAACCTGATTCAGTGTATTGTCTCCTCAAGTGGGGAATGAGATGTTTTGTTGGGGGTTACAGGTTTTAGATTGGAATGACTGAAATCAGCCACAACAATGAAAGCCCCGTCTGGGTGTGCATTTTGCTGTCTGCAAATAGCTGCATGTAGTTCTTTCATCGCTAGCTTAGCATTAGCATCCAGAAGTACATAGGCTGCGGGGATTATAGAGAATTCTCACGGAACGCGAAAAGCTCTGCACTCAATCATCAGATATTCCAGATCACCAGAGCAGTAACTTTCCATCAGAACAGTGCTTGTACACCATTCACATAAATGCACAAACCGCTGCCCTTGGTCTTACCGCTGTTCTCCTATCGGAACTGCTGGAAACTGTGTGCCTCTTAAGATGAATCACTTTGTCTGGGATATAGTCATTAAGCCACGTTTCTGTGAAAATCATGATGTTGCAGTCTTTGGTGATCCTTTGGTCATCCAGCTTGTTTGCTAGAGACTGAAGGTTAAAGAGGAAAATGCTGGGCAAAGATAGCTCAGGGGCTACTCCTGTTGGCCCAACTGGTACGCTAGACCGTGGTGTGGCAATCCCAGCCCACTATTCCCTGCTGGTCACTTTCACCTGGAAAGCTATAGAAGGCTTCCACCTCTACTCTGTGCTACTGCTGGTCTTCAACATCAAAAATGGATACAAAGATTAAAAAGGACCAACCTTTCAGCTTTGGCCCTTCATAAATGAGTTTAAATAACTTTGTAGACGACAGAAGGGACTGGACTGACAGTTGCCTTAGTAACCTTTGTCTTGTTGTATGTTCATCGTGTGTCTAGTTAGTGTTTACTTTAACATTACTTAAAAGAAATATCCATTGTCACTACTCCTCAAAAAATCACAATTTCCTTTCTTTTCCATCGTCTTTATGATTTGTGTGTTGAAAACAAAGCCATCAGTAAAAAAAAAATTATCTGGTAAATAGTCAAACCTAAACTAAAGTCAAACTAAAAATAAATGTCATGAGATTTTTCTGAGTGAAAATGCACTGTTAATAATCTTGCTGAACTGTAATGATTTCCTTGTTCTTTCAGGATTGTTTATCTTCAATTGGCTTTGCATGTCCAAATTTGCACTCAGGGAAGGCCTAATGAATAGGAATACAAAAACAACCAGCACCTAAACTGCTAAATCTCAGCATTAAGAATAGCATCATGTATATTATATAGATGACGTGTTGACCTCTAGTGGTGATGCCATTTTCTATGTAATTGTTTATGTAAATATTTGGGCTAGTGACACCCTCATGGTTGAATTAGTATCTCACTATGCCTTTACTTCTCTTCTATGTCTTGAATGATCAGAAATAATGGTCAGGGCATCACAATCTCCAGCTTGCTTTTTCCTACTCTTGCCCTTTATGCTTACATTTTCTTTTTCCTTGGAATCGCACTGTATGCAGCAACTCAGGAAGTTGCATTGTACTGTCAGTATTAAGATTCTATAAAACCTACTTATAATTTGAATTGCAAAGCTGAGTGACAAAGAAAAAAAACAACCGCTAAGGTTAATGTTGTTTCTCCTTGTGACACATCACTGAAAGTTTCCTTGCACACAATCCTGAATATCTATCTATTAGTTGTTTTGTTTTGCTGTGCCATTTTTGAAACATGGATTCTGTCATTCCAAAGGGGAGTTATTGCTAAATTTATTTATATACATTTATTTTTATCTCTTCTTGGATCAGGATCAGTAAATTGTAAATTGTAAAAATAATTCTAGGTTCATGAACAATAAAACTCCTTTAACAAAGTGCAGATATGAGCAAAGAGTCTACATTATGCTCCAATTAAGCTATCAAAATAAGGAAATTCCTGTATGTTGTAATAATATTACACAGATACAATAGAGTGCAGAGTGCAAATGTTGTGTTTAATTTTCTAATTGAAAATAAGTACACATCCTTTACAGAAAGCACACTTTAATATGGCATTTTCTGTAGATTTCAGTGTACTGTTTGTATTTATTTGCTGCATTTTAAATTTTGGGAAAAAATTAACATAACATCACAATTTAGGCCAAATTGTTCCCTTGTTTTTGTTTTTTTGTGACATCTGTGGCATGGCAAAATAACAAACTCAATATTCAATTTAAACCACCTACACCTCAGATCATTAGCCATGAGCATCGTCATTACTTCATTATATTCCATTTACATTAACAATGAAGAGGGAATGACCTCTGAAAATTTTTATAAAATAAATGTAAATCTTTTAATTATTTTTTGTCCATATCAATGCTATAGAGGTTTTTACAGGATTTCTACAATCACTAGATTACTATTAAGGTACTGCACAAAAAGTAATGTACTTATAGGATTTACTATAGGAGTCTCTAATGGGGAATTTATTTTAGACTATTGCTTAAATGTATGCAGAACAGCATACATAACTTGGTAGTGTTTATTGTAGCTTGGTAGTGTGTATTGTAGCTATACAGTAACTACCACAATAAAGGCCAAATTTTAGAAACTGTAAGATTTGGGTAGTGATATGACATATAATTATTTTACTGTCTTCATATAATATTCCTGTAGTTTCCTACTGACCTATTTCAGCAGTATTACCCAGCAGCTTGCCTTTACATTTTGAATTCAATCATATTTCAGTCAGAAGAGAATATAATCTTCATACAGACATAGATGGCATCATACACATTGCCGATGTAACACCAAATTCTGTAGCCACTGAATTCTGTAACTCTCGTAGCCACTAACCCTAAACTGCCAAGTGGCAACATTGCCTGAGCCAGTCACAAAATTCAGTGTTACACTGGCACATCTTTATAGGCTAAAATGTTTCAAATTATTCTTGCTTATGGAAAACTTGATTAAAATATTTGTCTTTTTACCAAACTCTCATTCTGTAATTACACTGATTGGCTGAGAAATGTGTCAGCTCCTCCCCATTCTTTGCTAAAAAAACAACATTTGGTCAACCAAAATGTGACCAGAAATTGACTGATTGTTCTGATGAGAAACACAGAGTTCAAAGTGTTGACTTGGCCTCTAAATTCCGCAGATCTCAATCTATTTAAGCATATGTGTGAAGTGCTGAACAAACTCGTCCAATGTATGGAGACCCCACCAAAGTCAAAGTGAATTTCATTGTCATCTCAAACATAAAATGTAAAGTAGCCCCTTGTAGTAAAAATCTTTTTTTAACCCATTCACCGAGTGACGCAGTGGCCAGCCACTAAAGGGTAGCATGCAGGGAGCACTGTGTGCGGATGGTACCTTGCTCAAAGGTACCTCAGTGGTGCGCTAGCAGTCCTAGGGTTCGAACCCACAGCATTCTCCCTAGCCTATAGACCACCAGCTGCCTCTGTGTATTATATACAAATATACAGAGAGACAAAATGGCAAAAAAGGGTTCACATGAAGACTGTATTATAAGACACAGCACAGCGCAATATGAAAATACAGGCCAGTGTATTACAAAAAAGTAAGAAGGCAGTATGGCAGAAAAATTAAACCACCACATTACTCAAGGATTCGTTAAAAGATGTGATGACCAAACATGTCTTAAGTACATGAGCACCACTGGTATTTCATAATATTTTGTCTGCTTACAAGATCTGGTGCCAATATCATGGTATAGATACTACAGCACACCTTCAGAGGTGTACAACGGAAAATCCTTTTTTCACGTTTCCAAAGAAGGTTTCAGTAATTATTATTTATATGAATAATATTTCTTGCATATGTAAAACCTACTTCCAATAATAATCATGACAAAATATTAGAAAGTGGTCCATCATGTACGAACCCTTCTGTTTTCATTTACATTGCCATGCTCTGTTATTTCTAGTTTTTTAGGACAATCTCTGAAATTACTGACAAATGAACTGCTTTCAAAAATATGACAAAGTATCTATCTATCTGGTACAAAGCTGAGTAGGGCCTCACTGAAACTGACACTGAGAAATACCCATGTGAATTATTACACAAATTATCCAAAGAGATAAACTGGGCAAAGAGATGGAAGCATTATACACATCAGCAAGTAACTATAATTTTAGCTTTTCAGTAAAATCATTGGCCAGGGCTTCTAACACTACATTTCTCTGATAGATTATTAGACCAGTGATCAACTTGTCAGCACAAACTAGCACACTGAACATTACAGTATAGTCTATTCTGTACATGGCCAATTCTGTACATTTGCACACTACAGATCTTGTTAAAATTGTTTATCTAAATATATTTTTCTGCATATTTTTTATCACTTAGTTTTAGGCTTTACTTTTCTCTTTAATTCATTGTAACTATACTGCACAGTCTCATAAACATTTCAGGGGCATATTTCACCACACAGTGTACTTGTACAACTGTGTATGTGACAAATAAAGAATCTGAAATCTTTAGTCTTCACTCATAGACCAGTCAGATCTATCATAAGGGTGATTTGGGGTATTTACATTAGTCATCTGAGTTTACACAAATGGGCAGAAAATCTGTTCCCTGTGTATGTCTCTGACTAATTTTCACTTTATTTTTTTACATTTCAGAAAAATATCTTAGCTTACTTTAAATGTTATGACTGAGTGCATCCTAAGATTTCAAGCACTTATATAGGAAATAGATTTTTTGAGATTGTTCTCAGTTAATGGCCTATAAATATAAACAGCTAAGTAAAATCTGTTGTTGTTGTTTTTTTTCGTTTACAGGCAAATGCCTCACAGGTGTTGAACAATACAGTGCAGGTCTTCCTTCCAGAGAATCTTGTAGGAGATACTGATAAAAGGATTCTTCTCTGTTTTTCTAGGCGTGTTGGTGCAGATCAGTCTCAGCAAGTGCACATTAGCCTGGCTGTGGCTCTTATTCTGTTAAACGGACATTTCTTAGTGCATGACCTGGTTGTAGATGTTCCCATTGCGTGTGTCTATGTGGCAATTCTACTCCACTATTCTCTTCTGGCCACTTTCACCTGGACGGCTATAGAAGGCTTCCACCTCTACTTGTTGTTACTGCGGGTCTTCAACATCTACATCAGGAGATATCTGCTCAAACTAAGTGTGGTGGGCTGGGGTAGGTTCAACATCTGCTGGTTTAATTGATTACATATATAATTTAAAGTTTATATTAAACTGTTCACAGTAATGTGGTCATATCAATATTAGGTGTCCCTGCTGTTGTTGTTATTTTGATCCTCATCATTGACAAAAGTGTCTACCTGAGTGTGGGCTCCTCATCACAGAACAGCACCCATATGTAAGTTACTGTGCGTTTTGCTACAGTGCCTCGTCAGTAGGTGTTTTTGGATGATAATATGGTCACACCTTTTATTGACACTGTTTCTCTCTCTCTCTCTCTCTCTCTCTCTCTCTCTCTCTCTCTCTCTCTCTGTAGATGCTACACCTCCCGTGAAGTGGTGATATATGTAACCATATTAGGGTTCTTTACTTTACTTTATTCCATGATTGCACTGTATATCGACTCCATTACTCTCACTCTTTACACCGTGACTGATTATGCTGCTGTCAGCTGTGCTTTAAAATTGCTCACTGTTTTCACTCATTTAGTGACCATGTATTTTACTATACTGAATGTGTATTTTACTATCTGTT
>JBBPCX010000023.1:9969592-9979753 GCA_037974365.1 Hydrocynus forskahlii | reverse complement strand
TATAAAAAATAAATACGAGTACAATTATTTTTTTTGTGTACTTGACAATACTGAGTACCGGTATTTTTTAGAATGGTGTCCATGCAACTGCTAGTAATTTGGAGACCGGTTTTATTTTCTCTTCTACAGATTATGACAAGCTTACCCTTAGCAAAAAGTAGTATACTTGAAGTTCATTTTATTAAGTATGCTTGTATAAGTATAGCAAGTATATGGATCATGTACTTGTAGTGTACTATAAAGTATACTAATTTAATTCTTCCGACTAAATTGGAACATTAAGTTTGTAAAAGTATACTTTAAGTATACTTTGAGGTCATTTTAAGTTTACAAAAGTAAACTTAATATACTTTCTTTATACTTCGGTATAAGTCAAGTATACTTCACTATACTATTCTCAAGTATAAAGTATGTAGTGAGTTCAAATGAACTCACACTGTGAACATAAAACGAACTGAGTCCCCTTTCTGTACGTCCACTTTTTGGACCATTTCTAGAGGACTGAGTTCGGTTCCTTTAAAGAGGACTATATGTGAAAACACCCTTAAAGAAAGTATCAAAACAGTCTCCTGCTTTCATGTGCACAAAGACATGCGTTAAGGTTGGTTGCTGTAGTCTTGCACTAGCATTAGTATCTCTGGACTTAGCACTGTGATGCGCCTTCAGATGTTTAATCAAATTGCTGGTGTTAAACGATGTACTTTCCTTTCCATCCCTCGACACCGTCGCAGTACATATCTTACAGTTTGCCTTACTCCTGTCGTCGTCTTTTATCTTAACATATTTCCAAATCGCTGACATTGCTTACTCCTATAGTAAAAAAATCTCATAGCTCGTGGATAGAATATCTGACGTTTCCAGTTTGTTGTCTCCCCCTAGATATTGAAGTCAGACAGGACAACAAATCACATCCGCCCAGTGTGATCAGTTGATGTAGTGAAATATGATATTGTTTAGTGGTATCGACAATTCACGAATATGAATACGAGTATGAGTATTTTAGTGAAGTATCGGCCCAATACCGGTATCGGTGCAACCCTACTATCTATCTATATATACACACCCACAAAGACGCACATATACATCTCAATAAATGAAAAGTATTACTATATTATAAATACACACTATAAAAGTAGTTTATAAGATTATCACATTGTACTCTTGAATATGAGTCAACTCAGTGTGTAATAATAATGATAATGCATTAAATGGATGAGCTAATAAGTATTTAAGTAATTAATGTAAGTTTTTGGAAAATAAGCCTTTAACAAAAATTATATAATGTGAGATAAGTGTTGCTTTCAGCAACACAATGTTGAACAAGCATTTTCCTTACCATCCATGGTCATGTTTTGCCTGTATCCACTGATATTGAGTTGAGTGACACTCGATGGAATGTTGTTTGCAATGGCTTGAACATGGTGACTGCTGAGATCACACCATGAAACATTCAGTTCTTCAAGTCTAGATCAAAGGGAACAAAAGGCTAAATAACAACTGACTACACTGATGTTTTATACAGGTTTTTTTTTACTTGAATTTCTCCTAAGTTGGCAGTTAAAAATGGTCCTTTAAATACATACTGGGTGCAGGACAGCAGCATCTTAGCCAGAGAGTCAGAAGAGAAACCAGTACAGCCACACAAATTCAGTCGGACCAGCTCCACATTCTGAGCCAAAGAACTGCAAAACAATTAATAAAATATATTGATTAAAAAAAAAAAGACATATATGCTGACTATTCATAAAGGGTGGTTTTCATTAACAGTATCATTCTTGTTCACTTAGTTTACATACTGGAGGATGCTGTCAGAGAGTATCAACCCCTCAAGACTGAGGTTCTGTAGCCGCCTGCAACGTGACAAAATGTCCTCCAGAACAGAAACCTGTAGGGTGCAGCTAGACAAGTCCATATGCTGGACACGCAGAAGTCTGTAAACACATGAGAAACAATTGAGAGGGGGGTGGTGGGAAAGTACAAGAAAAATTAGGCAAATATGAAACAGTAAAAATATGAAATTACAATACAGAAAGAGCCCACCACTCACTCTGTATTTTTAAAACCAGGTTGACCAATGCAGACATGAGGGCAGCGAAGCCTCAGGACTCCAGCAGCAAGTACCTGGCCAAGTTCTGAATCTAACTGAGCTTTGCCCACCAAGTCCACGCTCTGCCACAAGGACTCATCAAAACTACATAAAAACAGAGCTGAGCATGTTAATTCTCAAAGGCAACAAACATTTGAAAAGTATATAATTACTGAAAATGCCCATTTGTTTGACAGTCTATATAAATCTGATTATATATGAGTACAGTGGAAGTAGTAAACCAAAATTTTTAAAATAATTAAAAGAGAAAGAATTAGCAGGGCAAAACCTACACCAGTCGATGCCAGCGCTTACAAACACGAGAGGTCCTCAAGAGGTCTTGCAGCGAGAGGCAAGACAGAATACCCAGCAGGAGCTCATCTGGGAGACTGTCCCAGCACAGACCAGCTTTCAGGATGAACCAAACCGGAAAAACATAACACGCTGATGTTTCACATGACGCACTTTTAATGCAACTGAAGTAGCTCAGACATGATTGCAACTATGAATGATTTAACACAGTATCGACCTAGCAGGAATGGTTGATACCAACTTGTGAAAACCACCATCACCTGCACATATTTTAAATGTATTTTTGCAACCTTTGTTATTTTGTATTATGCTGTACAGTTTTATAGCATTTTTGATGAACATGCCACTTTGTAATATTGTGTCCTGAAATAAGTTTTTTTTTATATGAAATATATGAAATTTGAAAAATTAATTCGAACTTTGACAGCCGAAACAAAACAGTACCATGTTACAATTACAATATGTAACAACATTATACAAAAACAGTATCTGACAAAAATGACTTCCCCCGAGCACTTACAGCCTGGGCAAATAACTGACCTGCTGAATCCTTGCTCCTCCTAGGACGTCTGGCCAGCACAAAAGCATTCTCTTTGCCCTTACCACAGGGTCTGGGCTGCTTGCGAGGAGGTGACCAGTGCTGGATGAGTTCATTTGGGGTGTTCTCTTCACCATAGAACGGCCTTTCTTTCCTTTTAGTGTGAGACAGGCACAGCAGGGATCCCTCCAAGCTTTCATTCAGACATGGTAGCTCTTTAAGTGGTCTGTAAAATAAGGAGTGTTTGTTCGGGAACACAAACTAGACATGTAAAATGTATAACATCTGAATGAAAATTAAGCAACTAAAAGCAAAACTCATAGTGGTTGAATTATTTGTACAGTGCACTTCTTACTGTTTTCTTCTATAGTTTATGCTGCTCTTACCTTCTTCTTTGGTTCTGTCCACTTTGCTGCTGTATAAATGCTAGTTACCCACTTGTGGGACTAATAAAAGGTTATATTACCTTATCTTATCCTCTCCACCACGTCCAGTAAGGTTAGCCACCTAGCCCTACTAGTTAAACACATGCTGCCTTTGTGTCTCTACAACATAAATTCGACAAGTACATATCAAATATATGTAGAATAGATACCTAATAGTATCTGTAACCTAATAATATAATGTGCATTGCTTTATCTTGAACAATAAACGAAGCTGAGAATCAAATTCGAGGGTTTTGTTTTGGTGCCCGCCAGAACGGAGCTAAAAGCCTCAAACGCGCCATCTCAGAAAAAGGACACATCAGGTTCAAATAAGAGAAAACTAAGCGAAATCCTTGTCATCGGTTGTTTAAATATCTCTTATATTAAAATGAAAAGCACTAAACACGTTTTTGTTGTGTACAAGCTCTAAAAAAAAAAAAGCCAAGGCGCCAGAAGTGCTGGAAGGGAGTGAGCTAGGCTAGCCAGGTGAACTAGCACTCAATCTGAACTAATTCTCCCATTTTAACTCAGCTCAGTCTTTCATAAACACACTACCACATAGCTTACCCACAACAGTTCTCTAAAGTTGGCAGAAAAAAGGATATTAAAATGAAACATCCCAGTTATACAGTCAGACGGGTTGAGGTTAGCCATCTAGCAGTTAATGTTTGTGCAGTTAGATAATAAACATCAAAACAACTTTTGGAGGGAGGTTAAAACTCATCAGACAAGCTTCTACAGTACCCAACATAAAAATCTGGTTAAATCGTTATTTATTTGCTGCCTTGTGCTTGCATTTGCCTGCAGTGCTTACTGCGTTAGTAGTAAGTACAGTAAATGTAAAAAAAAAAAGACTAAAATAGTAAACCAGAGAGATCCGTCTTGAACAAATTAGTGTTACATTAAAGCAGAAGGTCAGGTAGTTACCTCTCGATTGCCATTTTCTTCTCTTGGTCTTATTTAAAGAATGTTCTGTCTCTGGTCCAGTGTGGTGCTCAGGTCTCCAGTCCGGGCGGCACCGTTTAAACACGCAACTGCACCGCCCAGATTCAGCAGACACAGGGTCGCCCCCTACAGACACGGAGGGGAAAAAAACAAATGTTCCTAAATGAGAGAAGGAAGCGAGTAGTAACATAAACCTGAGTGATAGGATTAAGGTAGCTGGATGCAAGTTTCCAAGTTTCATGATATCAAACATTTAAGAACAAATGCTACTTTATTGATCCTGGATTAAGCTGCTTAAATTAGACACACAGAGAAAAATCAATATACACAATTTAGCAAAAGTATTGGGACACCTGACCATGACACCAGCAGGGATTTTAGTGACATTGCATTCAAATACATAGACTTTAATATGGAGCAGGTCCCTCCTTTGCAGCTATAACAGCTTCCACTCTTCTTGGAAGGCTTTCCACAACATTGTGGAGTTTGTGGGAATTTGTGCCCATTCATTCTGTAAAACATTTATTGGGTCAGACACTGATGTTGAATGAGAAGGCCTGGATCATAATCTCTGTTCCAGTTCATCCCAAAAGTGTTGGATGGGGTTGAGGTCAGGGCTCTGTGTGGGCCAGTCAAGTCCCTCCACACTGAACTCATCCAACCATGTCTTTATGGAGTTTGCTTTGTGCACTGGTACACAGAAAAAAAGTTCTTCCCCAAACTGTGTCCACAAAGTTGGGAGCATGGCGTTATCCAAAATGTCTTGGTGTTCTGCAGCATTAAGATTGCCCTTCACTGCAAGTAAGGGGCCACGCGAATTAAACAATTAAAAGGACCCAATACTTTTGTCCACATTGTGTATGTGCGGTAGATGTGAGCTATATTTGAACTGCGCATGTGCAAATCCGCCCAGTCAGAGCTGCTTTGGTCGCTGGGTGACGTTTGAGGTTTTAGGAGGAAGGAGCATGATGGCTCTAAGCCAAACGATTTTATTTAAAAGGAAGCTTTCATCATCTGTGCTTTTTAGTCAACGGATAGAAGCAATTTAGGCAGCGTCTGTATCTCACAACACATCCGAGGTATGAACAACCTGAATGTGACGGTATTTGGTAGCTGTTTTAGCAAAACAAGGTAAAGGACGCTCTGAAATAGTTGACAGGTTTCTGATCAGTTACGACATACTGTCGTTTTAGGTTTAGATAAATGTAAATTATTACACAATTTGTTAAACAGTGCTGCTTGATAAAAGTCGTGTTTTGCGGTTTAATATTGTTTTGTGTTTATCCTCTGCTGTTGGTGTTGTTTACATTGCAACAATAGGTTACCTGTGTAGTAAGGAATATTATTAAGGGAAAACATTTTAACGCAATGGCAGGCTCCCTTAAAAGAAAATCGTCTTGCAACAAGACATTGTTTCTCACCTCCAGTCTTGTCAGCATCACTCTCTGATGGGAAAGTCATTCATCATCTGAACCGGTGTGTTAGAGCAGTGCTAGTAGACTATATGACTGGAGCTGTGAAACATTTAGAGCAAGATGATTTTTTTTTTGTCTTGCTCTAGTGAAGTAAAACAAAGGGGTCTTTCAGAACAGTAAACAGGACACTGCCTTTTGTCAGACACCAAAGCTTTGTATTATCCTTTAATTAGTTTACAGAATGCCCTCACTGTTTACAACCCTTTGCCATGTAATAGGGTTTTAACATTATGCTTTACATATTTTTGTCTCCCTTGTCTAATTTCACAGTTTTCTATAGTTCAGAGGATTGCAGCAGTAGAGAATGAGTGGGGCGGCGCTGGGGATAGAGATTGTTGTGGTCTTTATTTTGGCTCTGTTCCTTCTGCATCGTTATGGGGACTTCAAAACTCAACAGCGCATGGTGCTCTTTGGCACACTGCTGGCCTGGTATTTGTGCTTTCTCATCGTCTTCATTCTCCCACTGGATGTCAGCACGGTTCGTTTTGTCTGCTGTTTAAATCTGACAATTACATTAATTGATTTTTGAATTCAAGGTGTTTTGCAGCCTAAATCATATTTGTGTGAATACATGCATTTCAGACAATATACAGACAGTGTGTAATTGACCATGAAAAGCATTCTTATTCACCATCATTGGGGCCAGGAAAGTCCAACCTGTCTATAGGAAATGCAACGGTCTCACCCACTGCTAGGTGAGTCTACATTCTGTGTTTATGTCAGGCTGCCGTAGAATGACTTAAAAATAACAGAACAGGAATAGCTAAAAAGAAGACAAAATAAAATCTTGGTTGAGTAGAACTACAGCTACATTTATGTGTCCTGTTTTTGTTTATACAAAGCCTGTGCATTGTTTCTGATGAATGGACCATCAAAACTGTCCAAGTAATAATTTAATAAATTCTTAAATTAATGTGCATTATAGCTGAGAATGTTTCTTTGTTTTCCTTTGGGGCATTCAATGACACTAAGAATTCAGCACTTTTTGTAGTTCATGTCATGGATTTTCTCTAAATTAAGTTTAATTTTGTGTCAAATGTTTCAGTGCCTTTGTGCCATTTAGTAAGGTGAGGTTTTTTCTTATTTTGTCCTAACTACTGTGGCACTTTTTATGTGCTGATGACAAGCTGTATTCTCAGCTGTAGTCAGACTATGATGTCACACTTTGTCTTTCATAGCATTCAAAAGCCATGTCGCAAACCATGGAGCTACATTCCTGATGGAATCATGCCTGTGTTCTGGAGGGTAGTGTACTGGACCTCCCAATGTCTTACATGGTGAGAAGGCAATGTAATTTCCACCATTTTCTCATAAATCATAATTGCCAATCTCTCTGTACTGCGTCTTGGGTATATGTAGACTTGATTTTGTTATTCATGAGCCTGTGTGTTTTCAGGCTCCTTTTGCCTTTCATGCAGTCCTATGCCCGCTCAGGAGGCTTCTCCATCACAGGCAAAATAAAGACTGCTCTTATTGAGAATGCCATCTACTATGGAACGTACCTGTTCATTTTTGGCTCACTCCTCATCTATGTGGCTGTGCATCCCCAGTGGCACCTTTCTTGGTGAGTGTACCACTGCAGTCCCAGAAGTCTCTGGGTTTGTATGACTGCAGTTTATGATAGAATTTTAAATTGCTTTCTGACTATCTATATGATTTTCTTTCTGACCATCTCTATATAATTTTTTTAAAATTGTAGACCACTGTGACTATAACCTACTGTGGCCACCACAGATCCCTGTGTAAACCAATTAGTTGTTAAAGACTTGTATGTGGAAAAATGGTAGTGTTTTGCATTACACATAGATCCGTGAAACTGATGCAATGTCAGTTTTAACTTAGCTTTTTTAGTACTTGTCTGGTTAACCTGAATGTTGTATGGTCCAGCCAGTGTGTAAAACATTTCACAGGCCATATTTCTGTAATTATATTTGATTTGTTTCTATCGATCTCAAGTTTGTTTACTTGTTCTGCCATTACAGCTGCTGGAAAGCATGCTTAGGGACAATGACTGACAGGTTGGAAATTCAACGTAAACCTGCTGCCACACTCTGCTTCAGAATATGACCAACAAGATAATAAGACAACTAGTGCTTAGTGGAAAGATACGGTTATTGTGAAAAATCCTGTGTCAGCTTTGGAACACACATTAAGCACCGAGATTGGCTGTTGGAACGACAGCCTAATTCTGTCTTCTTTGTGTCATTTAACCAGGTATGAACTGCAGACCATAGGTATCACAGCAGCCAACACATGGGGTCTATTCCTGCTGGTGCTCCTAATGGGTTATGGCTTGGTGGAAATTCCACGTTCCTACTGGGAAGCATCTCGTCAAGGACACCTGCTCATCAAGACCTACTTCAAAGCAGCCAAGCTTATGACTGAAAAAGCAGATGCAGAGGAGAACCTGGAAGATGTCATGGAGGTGGGGTACATATATATATATACACACATGCACACACATGTTATTTAAGTGAAAAAAAAATTCTATGACAAATATTATATTCTGTTCACTACATTGTATATTACAGGAGGTGAGAAAGGTCAATGAATCCATCAAGTATAACCATCCTTTCAGGAAATACATTGACACTATTCTTAGAAAGGTATGAAGAGTTAATCAAGAAATTTCAGATGCAGGATTTGTATCCTGCGAAAAAGCAGCCAGCTATCCATGGCTGTTTAAATACTGTAACCACTTTTCCCACTTAGTGCCCGGTTGAATATCAAGAGAAGATGGGGAGAAATATGGACGACTATGAAGATTTTGATGACAAACAAAACACCTATCCCAGTGAAAGGAGTCTAGTGAAACTTCACAAGCAGGTGTGAAAAGGAAATTTTTCCCTACTACTGGTCGAAATTCATCCCCTTAATTATATAATTGTATTAATATATTCACAGTCTTAACAATGCTTTCAAACCAAACATGTTTTTTAGACACTTCTAATACATTTTTCTAATTTTGTCCTTTCAATCTGTGGTAACCGCCCAAATTTAGGAATTCACTTTTCATGGGGGTTACGTTCCAAGATCATCCATGAAAAACCGCGTTGTGTTGTGGTAAAAAAAATGTATAGTGTAAAGCCTAAATATGCCCCCAGATATGCTCCCAAAACACTTTAATTTCATTTTAAACTCAGTTTCATACATTACCCTTAAAGAAAATGTAAAGGTAAACCCATATCCGTACTATACAGTTTACACTGAACTCACAGTGCTATAATGTAAATACTGATGTTACCCCTGTATAGACTGGACTGTAATTCATGCATACACATTTTCTTTGGTATGCACCGTCGATTTCTTTGGTATAAGCAGGGTAAATACAGTAATAATATGTTATACTGTATTTTTAGTAATAAAAATACAGTAAAATGTACTTAAGGGCTTCAGGAGGAGGCTTATTGTAGTGACCCGCCGGTTAAAGCAGACACTGGACAGCGACTGAGCTCAACAGCCTCTTTTAATTTAATTTACAGTAATAAAAATACAGGGCTTTAAGAAGAACAAAACGAAAAGCAAGAAAAACACTCAACATGCTCCACTGGGGAAATTCTGGACTGCAGTTTCCATAGGCGCATCAAACAGCAGCAGCCAATCAACAGCAAGGAGACATAAATAACATTCTCGGATTGGCTACTTTCAAACCTCCTGCCTCTGAGTACAGCAGTATTTAACCATCCCAAGACACACTTTCTGTGTTCTCTGAACAGTACAAAAACATTTATACAGTTACATTTTATATGGGAATGTGGCTGAATTTACATTAATATTATGTTACAAAATTAGTACATTATATTTTTCTTAATAATTTAGCACTAAAATGTTATATATTGCCACGAAAAAAAACAAAAAAATGTGGAGGATATCTGAGGTTTCCACAAATTTGCTGGAGTTTTCACCGACAATTATTAGTTCGGTTCTTAGAAAAAATCACTGAATTCGAAACACTAATTTCATTTAAAACTCAGTTTAATACATTACCCTTAAAATGTAAAGGTAAACCCGTATAGGCACTGGACAGTGTACATTGAACTGCCGTCTCGACCAATTAATTCATGCAAGCATGTTTTCTTTGGTATGCACTGCCATTTTCTTTGGGATAAGCAGTGTGAATACAGTAATAATTTAAGTTTTTAGTAATAAAAATATAGTAAAATGTATGGGTAGTCACCAATAATTTTTACAGTTCAATAATTTACTGTTCATAATGGCGCTACAGTGGCATAACCTTTCCTTCCCGGAGCATATTTAGTAGTTCAACCTTCTCCTGGAGTGTCTTACTCTTTCACTTGTGCTGAGGTGCATTGCCAGAAGGCGCAGGGCGTTTGGGCAGCATCTTAGGGCTTTTAGAAGAACGAAACGAAACACGAGAAC
>JBBPCX010000023.1:9941726-9963244 GCA_037974365.1 Hydrocynus forskahlii | reverse complement strand
GAAATTTAAAAACTAGTCACAAAATGAAAAATCTAGTCGCATTGGCAACCATTTTAGTCGCCATCTGGAGCCCTGTAACAGATGCATGATCACCAGAAGAGAACGTACATTTAATGATTTCTGTGCACATTTTCACTGTCTTCCTCTCTGCTACAGACACACAGGAGGGAGATATCTGTCAATGTCATCCTCCCAGAGCCGAATCTTCGATGATGTGTGAAAGGCATGCCAGGAGGGCAGAGGTGAAAAGAGGTGGCAGTGATGTATTTATCTGCTGAGTATAGGGAATGATTTTGGATGAACATTGTGCTTTTTTTTCCCCCTCATGAATGTAGAATGTTACTGTATCTTCAGTACAGACAGGTATGGGGTCTTTCCTAGTGCACTACTGTCTCAATATGGAAAGTATGTATGTAATTATATTGTACTGAAAACACACACACACACACACACACACAGGTCTCAAGTGCCAGGTAGTCAGTTTGTTACATATGAAAAGTAGACTTTTTTCTGCCTTTCAGAGTAGCTTCATTTCAGGTAGGAAAGTCAGTTACTGTATAGACTTAAATGGCCAAGGCCATGCTAGACTTCGTCCACTGAATAAGGATCTACAGTAGACTTAAGCAAGACTATCTAAAAGGTGCATTTCATTTAAATGTTGATGTCTACTGAAGTGTGTTTTATCCTCAGTGCTAACTGGACTTATTTGTGAATTGAAATATTTAATGTATATGCAGTGTTTGAGAAAGAAGTTGACAGTGGATATTCAGGTAAAAGTTGTATCTGAAAAAAATGCATCTTTAAGAAAGTAAAATGCTGCAAGTTTTCAAATTCCATCCGTATGAATGCTCTGCACAGATGTATATAACAATGCACATTAATCTAAGCTAATATCTATTCTCATTCCATTACTTGCATAGTAATAATAGTCTTGTGCTGTTGGTGTATGTTTTTTGTGGAACTGCACACAGAATTGGTTTGTTGAAAAAGGGTTGTGGGTAGTGTGCAACTTCAGGATAAACTTTGCCAGATGCAGAGTTAAAAAAACAAATGAATCACGCAGTGAACTTGCTGTTTTCTTTTCTGTCATCCTCAGTCATAAGGAAACATCAAATTATTTGTCAAGTGAAAGAAAGTTTTTATTCATATCAGTGTTTGTCACGTGTTTGGTTAATAACTTGGTTTAAACACATACAATATTACTATGGTAATGTGTCTCACTGGAAAAGAAGGAATTAACTTACATACCATTTTGCACTGCCATTGCTAATGCAAAAGAGAAATTCCTTCATTGTGACACAGTTGTATAAAGAATATAGAGCATATTATATTATATTATTATATAACCTATTGAAGAATAGCAAAAGCTAAAGTTGAAGGCAGTGATGAGATGTTTTTGCTGTGTTGCAATGCTGATTCATTGAGAATTTTTAGCCAAATTTAATTGTCACATATGTTACTTGTGATTTCATTTCATTCACCTCTCATCTTTTGTCAGAATGGCAAATCCCAGGTGCATGATATAAACTATAAAACTTTCTTGGACATGTAAATATCTCAGTTTCTTCAAACACATTTGTACGTTTTTGTATGCCTTCTCTGCTGTGTCAGTGTGAAATGTTTTATCGCAGCTCCTGGGCATTTTAAAATCCTTCTAAATATGTTTCCATAGAAACTGTGTCAACTTTATGAGAAAATCATAATACTAAAGTTTGCCCTCACTTTGTTCAGATTTACAAGAGATTTGTCTCATTTAATTCTCTAACTCTTAAATGATCTAATGCTCTGTATATTTATGAGAACATTGTTTTGGTTTCTTACATGAATGATTGGACCACAATGTCAGTGTTTGATTTAGTGTGAAATATTGATGAAGACCACACAACCACACATGCTATTAATGCTGGATTGTTTTGTTACCTGGTGTTGGTCCTCAGTGTTTTGAATAGTGGTACACTCCATAGAAATATACTTAATATAATCTGTAAGTCTGAAAATGACAATAAAAAAATTTAATACATCTTAATAATAAGGCTTTTTATTGTTTGTATCTTTCCAGTGGCAAGACAGCACCTGTAAATGTCTGTTTTATTCAGAGATATAGTTTAAATATACACTAAATTAGCAATAACATTAAAACAATCTGCCTAATATTGTGTAGTTCCCTCTTCTACTACAAAAACAGCTCTATAAGAACTCCACAAAACCTCAAGACATCTGAAGGTGTGCCGTGGTATCTAGTACTAAAACTTAGCAATAGACTCTAATTTCTGTGAAGTGGGCCCTCCGTGAATTGGACTAGCTGGTCCACACATCCCAAAGATGTTCAATCTGACTGAGATCTAAAGAGTTTCCTGAACAATGTTTGCAATGTTTCAGTGCGCAATATCCTGCGGAAAGAGTCCACTGCATTTGTAAATACCATATCTGCTGGTCAGGACTTTTTTGAGCGCACTGACTGGAGCATGTTTAGTGAGGCTACAACCTATGGAGGCTCAACCAACCTGGAGGAAAACTCTGCTTACAGCAAACCCACACAAGGCAACTGGTCTAGACAATATTCCTTGTCATGCGCTCAGATCTGCTGGCAGATGTTCTCGCAGACATCTTCAATATTTCTCTGAGTACCACCATCATTCCATCATGTTTCAAAGCCACCCCCAACATCAGTGTGCCAAAGAATTAAGTTGTCCCATCACACCCATCATCATGAAGTGCTTTGAAAGGCTTGTCATGAGGCCCATAAAATCACAGCTGCCCCTAACACTGGACCCCCTACAGTTTGCATATCCTCTCAGCAATTCAACAAATTTTATAGATTTCAGATTCCATAGACTTCAGTTCAGCATTCAGCACCATCATTCCTCAGTATCTGACAGAAAAGCTGAGGCCGCTGGGCCTGAACTCTTCCCTCTGAAACTGGATTCTGGACTTCCTCACTGGAAGGATTGAGAGCAACATCACCTGTGTTCAGCAGCACTGTGTGCTCAGCTCCCTGCTGTTCATGTTAGTTACCCACAACTTGAGCATTGTGGTTGACTCCACACACCCACTTCTCCTTTTTCCCATCTGGCAAAAGGTTTTGTTGTATGTGGGCCTCCTCTGCGAGAACAGGGAATAGTTTCATCCCTCAGGCCATTGGACTTTTCAATCAGAACCGAAACATAAAGTGTACCCACACACACACACAAACACCCCTGACCTGAACTTCTTCCCTCTCCTACCTCAAACCGTATACACACTGAACTGTTCTGCCTTAATCAAATAAGTTACACCCCAACCGCCACTGTAAATACAATCCATTTATTATATACTGAACATCCCGCGGCTGCTATAGTTGCACAATTATTATTTATTGCCTCTATTCTGCAATTTTGCACACCTAACGACTCAACTGCTACAATACTGTATCTGTCATAATACTATATTCACTCAGTCTAGTAATGTAGTTGACTGCACTAAATGTTGCCCTGTTGTTTTGCTGCGCTTGTGTTTTCTCGAACTATCTATCTCTCTTTGCACTCTGTGTATTTTGTCCTGTTTGCACTTGCATAGTCTTGTGTTCAGTTTTTTTTATGTTGTTCAATGATTGTGCAGAAAGTTTTTTTCATTTCTAAGTATATAACCTAAATAGTTTAAGTAGGTGGTACATGTCAGAGTAACATCCACATGAACCCCAGAACCCAAGCTTTCCCAGAACATCTTAACTGCCTCCACCAGCTTGTTTTCTACCTATAAGGTGTGGGCAGTCTACATGATTTAAAAGTAATCGTGATTCACCTGACCAGGCCTCCTTCTCCCATCTCTCCAGGGTCCATTTCTGCTGCTCATCTACCCATTATAGGTGCTTTTGATGGTGGACAGGATTCCACAATGGCACTTTGACCTTTCTTCAGCTACACCCAGTAGTCTTTAAGGTGCAATATACTGTGAATTATGATAAAATTCTATAATAAACTATTAATTTTTTCAGTATTTTGTGCTATAGTAGCTATTCTTTGGGATCAGACCAAGTGGTCTAACTTTTACTCTCCATGAGCAGCAATGAGCCTTGGTTCCCTGGTAGTCCCCCCTTGGGCCACTTTTGGTAAAGCTTAACCACTGTATACTGGAACACCTCACAAGATCTGCTTTGACCCAGTCATCTAGTCATCACAAGTTGGTTCAGATCCATCAACTTCAAGAACTGACTGTTCACTTGCTGCCTATTACATCCCATGTCTAAAGAGATAACGCTGTAATGAGATAACACAATGTTGTTCATGTCACCTGTCCGTAGTTTTTATGTTATGGCTGGTCTGTTTATAAAAATCACAAAGGCTACTAGGTTTGCTATAGTATATGTGGTTCATGCTATATACACTATATAGACAAAAGTATATTGGGTAAAGGGACTATAATGACATTGCATACAAATACATAGATTTATTATGGCGTTTATCTGCACTTCTGCGGGATTGTGTGTCCATTCATTCTGTAGAGCATTTATGAGGTTGGATGTGAAGGCCTGGCTCGCAGTTTATGTTCCAGTTCATCCCAAAGGTGCTGGATGGGGTTGAAGTCAGGGCTCTGTGTGGGCCAGTCAAGTTCTTCCACACTGAACTCATCCAACCATGTCTTTATAGAGCTTGCTTTGTACACTGGGCCACAGTCAGGCTGGAATAGAAAAGGTTCAAACTTTCCAAAGTGTCCAAAGTGTCTTGGTACTAGTGGTGGGTGGATTGATCCAAATATCGATAATATCAGTATCAAAGTTGGTATCGATATTGATTGATACCAGTGTAATGAGATCGATACTTTAGTGACAGTGCTTTCAAGTGTCACTCCAGTCCCAGCATGGAGCAGCGTCTTCCTCCCCTCGCCAGTATTTTGATGCTGTAATGTCACACGACTCAGTAGTGCACACAAACACACACAGAAGCAGAGACAGAGCAGAGCCTGCACTCACACACACACATACACACACAGAGCAGAGGAATGACAGAGAGAAAGAGGAGCAACGTGTGACGATATTTTGGAGTGATAATTTTGTGTACTTTCTTTATTTAAGAAAATGTGTGTTAGTTATTGTTATTATGATTATACTTTGCCCAAATTGTGTCCTGGGTTTAACTCATTAATAATCCAAATGTAAAATCACAAAAACACTTAAACGTCATGAAAATTAATTCAGATTTAGCAATTTGATGATGCTTCCACCTCAGTTATTAAATAGTATTTTTATCGGTATCGGCGATACTGGCCCTGTATTTACTTATTATCGGACCGATACCAAATCTTCTAGTATCGCACACCACAACTTGGTACACTGAAGCGTTAGATTGAGGCCGAAACCAAACCCTGGAAAACGGGTGTGTCCCAGTACTTTTGTCCATCCAGTACATTATGCATAATGCATAAAGGGCAGACATTCTCCTTCTACATTTGGTGTCTAAATAATTGTAATGAGTTTGGAATAAGTTTGGAAAGGAATGTGCTACAGTAAAACAAAGGTACACTGGTGACCACAACCTGCTCTTGCGGAACAAGTGGCACAGCCCAAACACAAGCAGAGTTTCGTTTCTATGGAAACAGTGAAACGCTAGTGCAGGTGGAGACCGAGGACAGAGGTAGATAGCTAACACACTAGCCTCATTCATTTCATAGTTTTCTCATTACTTGTATTTTATTTTTACTGAAACGTTGTTGTTTGTGCTAGAGTTCATTTGTTCATATATATGTGCGCTCTTATAAGCCTTTAGCTCACTGACAAGTAGTTCAGCTAAAACTCCTCATCTGTTTATAATCGATGTGTTTGAACTGTTTCAGAAGTAAAAAACAATGTCCTGGGGTGTCGATTTTATAGGCACGTATTTCGTGTCTATGGTAAGCAAAATACTTACCTATTAAATGATAAATGATGATGAACTGACAGGAGCTAAAAGCAGTTAAAACAGCATCGTTTGGACCACCACTGAAGCAGCTTTACTGTGTTTCGTGTAGCTGTGACTGTAAATAAACCAGGTGATGTGCGCATGCAATTAAATCTCAATTTCAGGTACAGGGTTATGATGGCAGGAACCTCGCGGCATGACCGACAGATGGCGATAAATGCCAAAAAGCAGCTGGCGAACTGTTCGGACCCAGTGGAGCAGCTCCGCCTGCAGTGTTTGGCCCGAGGATCTGCAGGGATTAAGGGCCTGGGCAGGTAAAGCCCCCCCTCCCCCTCCCCCTCCCCCTCCCCCCTTTACCATACCTTGGATTGATTCCTTAGAGGAATGACACTTATCACATGGTTTCTGACCAGTCACATATGCTGTTGCTGCTGTGTTGTAAAACCCCCTTCAAGTCAAAGGTTCCCAGTCCCAGCACAGCAACGTGACTCATCTCTTGAGTGAAACATGGTGTTTGGGTGGGTCTCTGAACTTACTGAGCCTTTCACCCCATGCCAGGTGTTCTAAGTGGGAGAAGTTTGATGTGGTTGGTTAATATTACTTTTCCCTGTCTATGCACAGTGAGGAAGCAAAAAATGTAAAGGATATGTGAACTGAAAAAAAATGTAAAGACGTTTTAGGGATACCATTTTGATTTCTGTTCATGCTTTAATTCCAGCATGTTATTCTAATTATTATTATTATTATTATTATTAATAGTAGTAGTAGTAGTAGTAGTAGTAGTAGTTGTAGTGGTGATATATTACCCCTTGTATTCCAGGGTTTATTTAATCTTAAGGCTTAATATTTGCTAACTGTGTGTAAAATAAATGCAGATCACCATTTTTTATTCTTATTGTGTTTGTCAGATAAAATGTATCAAAAAATCCCAAATGACAGTTTAGTTAACTGCCTGATTTCCATTCTTAGTAATGGAAATGAAAAATGGAAGTTTAGCCATTTAAAATGGTTAATAAATGCAGTATGTTGAATACATCTGAGATATTACAGCATCTAGTTAAGAGTACAGGTGCTCCGCTAAATAGACATTGCTAGGTAATTAAAACTCGTTTATTTCATAAATATTGACTAAATTTGAAACCTGTGAAATCAAGTCTGTTCTACAGTAATAATCCCAAAACGTACTTCACATGTAGCTAGATCAATTACTGTTCAATTTTACTTCAAAAAGTAACAGAAACAATGTAAAGGTCTTTTCACAACTTTATACGATAACCACTTTTTCCCTTCATTAGGGTGTCTTGTAACACCATGCTTCTCTGTTTCTGATAGAGTCTTTCGAATCATGGATGATGACAACAACCGCAGCCTGGATGTCAAAGAGTTCTTGAAGGGTCTGAATGACTATGGCATTCTCATGGAGAAAGAAGAGGCCATGTCACTTTTTCGGATCTTTGACAAGGACGGCAGTGGACAGATAGACTTTGATGAGTTTCTTCTCACACTCAGGGTAACAGTATGAGAGACAGGGTTTGACGTTATCCAGTGTGTGTTTCCACCTGAAAGTGCTTATTGATTATATGCTTGTAATTGCAGCCTCCCATGTCCAATGCGAGAAAGGAGGTGATATTACAGGCATTCAGAAAGCTGGACAAAACCGGTGATGGTATTATCACAATTGAAGATCTGAGAGGAGTGTACAATGTCAAAAACCACCCAAAATATCAGAATGGGGAATGGACTGAGGAGCAGATATTTCGCAAATTTTTGGACAGCTTTGACTCTCCTGATGACAAGGATGGAAAGGTATGCTAATAGGCACAGCAGTAGCTCATCTGTGTAGTGCATATCATGAGCTTCATCAGTGTGGGTTGGCAGGAAAAATAATGTCTTTCACTCTTGATCCGATGCAGAGGGAAATTATGTAAATAAATAAATTATTTATACCATTACTATATTTTTTCCATTTCACTCTCTTACTATATGGAATATTAAAAAATATATAGTTTTGCACTTCCATAATGAATTATGTTTATTACACCCTGTTTTATGCATCAGGTCACACAAGAAGAGTTTCTCAATTACTACTCTGGTGTGAGTGCCTCCATTGACTCAGATGTCTACTTTATAGTAATGATGAAAAATGCCTGGAAGCTTTGACCAACATCTTCAATTCTTTTTCTCAGGGTAAAGAGCTAGGATGGAGCTACTTCTGTATCCTCCATAAAGCGTGTTCTGTAAATGGTCTTGAAATGAATCAGCACTGGGACAGTAAATTCTTAAAGTGCTTGCCCTGATTCCATCAGTTCAGTTTCTCTGAAGAATAAAAAAAGTCTTAAATCAACATTGCATCATTTGGCACAAAAATTACTTGAAACACTCAGGATAGTTCAAAAGTCCCATACAAGAATTCTGTAAGAGCAACAGCCATGAACAGCATTGCTATAAAACTCCAGCACTAAAATACACAGCACTTTTCTAGTGGAGCTTTTTGACTATACTGTGCTATCTAGTCTGAAGAATTTGGAGAGAGGTCAGGAAAGACCATATTGATGTTTTGTAATGGCTTGTCTTAAAAACTAGTCAAAAATAATTTTGATTGAATCAGTTGGCAGTATTGACAATACATGCAAATCTACTGGACCACCTTCAACCCTCATACAAACAACAAGGGCCACAGCACATTAGTGTCATGCTGTTTTTAGACATTAGAGAATAATGAGGTGGCTTATTAGCAATGTTATGTTAACACTTATGCAACAACATATGAATTATTTTTTAACACTTTAATACTTGGGGATTTCATGACTGTCACATTAACTACTCCGCTAGTAACTTGTACAGACACTAAAAGCAGCATGGCAAAGAAGGTTAGAGCCAAAGTCTTTGAAGGGGGTATTTGGGGCCCAGTAGGCCATTTGTGTTCTCAATACAGTTGTATGAGGGTTAAAGGGGAATTCCACCAATTTTTCCACGGAGTGATGGTCATAGGAACCAGGAGTTAAAATATATACAATGCAAACATAGTCATTTTATTTACTGTCCAAAGCTACAAGTGAGGCTACATTTATTTATATGTACATTTATTTTTATTATATATAGTAGTAAATCAGAAGATAGGTGCTATATTGCCTAACAATACCCTGCATGTACCCTTCTGCAAAAATACGTATTTAGCCTAAGCATTCCATGTAACACCTTCCACAGGCATTAAACACTTCACATATCTGGTTGCTATCACCACCACTGTAAACAATTCTGACCCAGTAACTTTATGAAACTATGATGCGGAGCACTCAAACCACTGAATGTCTTTATGTACATGGTAATCATAAAGTTATGCAAATTTGAAAAATTAATGGAATTCCCTTGAGCACATATTTCAGAAATGACATAAATTCAAAAAGAGTTTATATAACCCTTTCAATTCTGAAATCACTGACTTTTCCTCGATGGCTTTGGATCCACTGTCCTATTTTTTCCTTTAAAACACAAATTATTTGCAAATACTACCACATGGCAGTATTTCTCACTGCAGACAAGCAGCATTATTAGGGTGTCAGACTGCTAGAAAATCATCTTTGTTATCTGCAAGTAGCAGGTGATGTGGTGAGCCTGCTAAAATGAGACTATATATCTGTTAGGTTGTGCAAAAGGGGCCTTTTGCACCTGCTTGGATCCTGAAATGAGAAATATAACTGTGGCATATTACACCTAGGAATTCACAACTGTGTAAATATACATAGATACACTCTTTTTTCTCTCAGAGTTTTGCCAGTTCTACCTTTCTAATTCATTCTTCCATTTTCCTATCTGATATTCGTGGTGTCATTGATGGAGACCTTCAAATGTTAAGTGCATTGGTAATGGTAATAATCTCATTCACTCTCCTGTCTGTAGGTTACAAAAGAAGAATTTATGAACTACTACAGTGGCGTCAGTGCTTCCATCGACAGCGATGTCTATTTTATTCTCATGATGAAGAATGCTTGGAAACTGTAAAAGTGACATTGTGTTGTAAAATTTTTAGTTATGATTTTTAATACACAGATTGTACAAAATACTCTTAATACCAAATAATATGTATCAATAATGAAATTGTAACCTTTCATAATTTTTTTGAAGATTTTCACATATTTTGTTCCTCATTTCTGTATTAATTTGCCAATCCCAAATTTGCAATTTCCAGTTGCATTAATCATCATAAACATTTATCTTAACAGTTTAAATTTTAAACTTTGTTGTAAGTTTAAAAACAGCAACTGTAAGAAACTAAAGTTCTGAAATTGAACTCAATTTACAGTTAAAGATTTTTCTACAATTCCCTCAAAAGATTTAATAAAATAAAAAATAAAGGCAAAAAATACAAACTTTAAGTATTTATGCCAGCAACCACTGGTCTTTCCCATGCTGCAAAACAGTAGCATGAATCAAGCAGAACAAAAGCCAGCATATATATGCATATGAATCTGCCATTAGACACGCAGCCAACTGTGCTGTTCCATTTTTCCATGCGAGAGAGATGTTCTTTTCCTGCATACTCTAGGACAGTGAGGGAAAATGGTGTCTAACATAGCTGTGGGATGCATTATAAGATTTTTTAGACTAATTTATACACCTTCCTTGGTAATCTGATTTTCAGAAAGGTTTGTCATTAGGTAGATGTACTAATAATTGTTTTTCTTGTTTTAATCATTCATTGTACATAGTAAGTATAAAAACATCTGGACCTGTAAGTGTATACAGAAATACAGGTTTGACATTTGCCTTAACTAAGCCCTAATTTACTGTACTGAAACTCAAAATCAGAATAAAATGTAAAGTTTTAAAACAAACAGTCCAAATGCCCTGTTCTTATAATATATACATGAAAATTGTAGTTTTTGTAATGTCACAAAAGCCAACTAATCTGCATATATCTACCTATTAAGCCTAAAGCAGTTTAGCCACTCCCACTCAAACTAAGTATCTCAGCCCTGACTGCTTATTGCATGAGACGCAAATTTCATTTACATATATTAGTCTTAAAGGCAAACTGTTTGTTTATTTCTTAGTAATAAGGAGAAGTTGAAAGATGGTCATGTAAAAATGATTTAGGACTGAGTGCATAAAACCACACAAATGTTAATGTAACACTTTTATTAAATTTGTTGCACAAAATGTTTCTGCTGTGTGATTATGAAATAACTGTTTCATAAGAAATATTGTAGGAAGTAACTGGTTAAAAGTGATGTTCAAAGAAGCACGTATTACCAAAGCTGAGTATATATTTAAAACATCACTAATTTGCTGATTACAGTAACTATTTACATTAATGTCTGAAAGACAAAATTATCTTAAAAACGTATATAAAAGAAACAATAGTTATTTGATTATTGTTTTATATACTAATGCCATGAAAAGGTTCTGACACATGGTAAGTGTGCCATGAGAATACATACATTTCTGATTTCCCGTACCAACATAATAAAGGAACACATGTAAAAATGAAAATGATACGTTTGCATGTCAGCTCATTAGACTTAAATGAGCATGGGGTTCCTCAGGTCTAGCAGCAGTTAATGCATTACTATATGCCATTGGCAGTGATGCCTTTTGAAGTGCACACATTCACAGCAGCCTCTGCATATTTTTACAAGTTGGTGCAAGGACTACATGACAAAACTGCTTATTGCAATCCTTTTTAAACTTGCTTGCAATTGTGATTATCAATCAGTCTACAGTCACAGCTCCCTCTTTGCAAACACATGTGGTTTGTTGGCCTGTTTGAAGGCCTCTTGAAACACACACATAGGAATATGCAAGTATTTATTTGATTCATTTACCCTATCTTGATTAATCGAGAAGTGGCACTGCTTTTGAAAAGCCAATCAGCAAATAAAGTAATACTGACAATCATTTGAAGTTCAAGCCCAAGTTGAAACATTCAGAGATAACACTTAGCAGCGAGTGATACTGGATTGTTTTATCCTGGCATGCAACTGCCTAGGCATCCGAGTAGATGATGTAAGTCATAATGTGACGTGTCACACATGCAAGGTGTGTCAAGTTTCAAAAACATAAACAAACTTGCTTTAAATCGGTTACTTACTGCTCACCATCTACCAAATTTCACAATATAAATCCCTGAGAATGAGAGCAGTCCTCCATGATGATACAATCAAATGAGCAGCCATTGTCAAGAGCTTTAACTGTCATGCAACTTTTGTTGGCCTGACCTCACTGTGTTTTATACAGGCTAGACATGGTGACATAGGTCTCATCCCTACACTCTCTTTGAAGAGTTGCTAGACCAGCCTCTTCCTCCTCAGGCTGGTCCAGCAACCTAATCTTCAGGTGGGACATCTCAGCCTCAATCCTTCTATCATCTTCATCCTGCTCCTCGTGCTGCAATGCAGGCCAAGAACATCTTGAAAGCTCAGTTTCACTCTGACAACTTCCTGTGCTGTCTTTTTGACCTTCGTCAGACTCAGGAGCAGGCCGCTTCTCTTCGGCATAATCCACCCGATTGATGTTGATGTCGCTGAAGATTTCTGGGCTAAAACTCACTGGAGGGTACTGTAACAAAAGTGGTTTTATCCGTTTTTTTTCCTTTTTTGAATAATCTGCTTACTCCATTTTTCTAGCTAATTACTAGAAGAAATGTTTGAATTACCTCTTTTTCACGGTGTATTTGGGCAAGAGTAGCCTTCGGATTTGGAATGTTTGGAGTAACATAGGCTTGTATCCTAGAGCAAACAAAACACATATTAGTTGTTAGGTTGACCAAGGTTATGTCATAATCACTGTTTTCAACTTTAAATGAAAAAGCACACTCACTCTTCCTTCCATCGAAGAACAACCAACCCGATGCCAATTACCAGAATGAGAGATGTGCAAAGAATGATGTATGTGACAGATGTAGGATCATCTGCAATAAGGAATTGTTAAATAGCAATGCCAGCAACGAATAGCAAAAGCTATTCCCAATTCCCTCAGCCTGCACATAATAATGTAGAGTGAGAACACTTACTTGGGGAATGTTTCACCATGAAACTTCTTGTTGGGCTCCAGTCAGTCCATCCTCCATCAAAATATTTCACCGGTTTGGCTCTTACATGCACATTGTAGACATCACTGTTTCTCAGTTCTTCCGCACCAATGGTCACTGGCTGGTACTCTACTATCAAATGCTGTTAAAAGAGCACAAAGTGCTGCTATTACCTCTTTTTTATAGCCATATTTGTAACCAATGTGAAGAAATACAATATAGAGGCTACCTTTTTATCTTTGACACCAGTTGCCCAGATTTCCACTTCAAAAACAGGATTTGTGACATAGTCATGTGTGTATTTAATAGATATTTGGGCCTGTTCAAAGTTGAATGTTGCATTATAAACCATCGGGGTTGGGATTTTAACTGTAGGGGCAGAGGTGAAGCTTTGAAAGAAATGTACAGTCATGGCATACGTACCGAAAACACTAATTAATGACACATTTCAAACAAGGGACCATAACCACATACCTATTCTCACCAGTTTAATGTTTTGCTCATTTACGCCTCCTTCTTTGAAGAATGTTTTTAGGGAATATGGTTGAAGTATATCCAGATGATGAAAACTAAAGCTGATGTTCTCCAGTGTGCCATTTTGACATTTGGCTTCTGAATCACTGAAAAAAGGCTTGTCTTCACAATCTTTCATTGCCAGGATATATTTAAATATTGTGGATCATTTATCTCAGATTGATTTACATATTAACCAAAAGCATTTGCATATGTTATCAAGTCAAAACATCAAAACAAAAAAGTACCAAAGTGTTGCGTATTCAAAGTCATCAATGTCTTCTTCAGCCAGGTGACAGGTGAGGTTGTTCCCTTTTAAACTCAGGGAGGAAAAGCAGAAGACATAACTGGTCTCTGTGTCAGGTGTAGCTGTAAAGAAATAAGGTGGACTCAAGAGAGAGCCTTGACAACTTTTCACAGTGCCTTTAAATTCAACTGTCTTCTTCAAACACCCCAGTTCCCTCAAATTTTCTCCTTTTGTCTAGTCATGTAGCATTAAAGGATTATCATTTTGTACTTTGTATATTTGTTAGATCTTAAAAAGGTAAATTTAGACAATGCAAGCATTTTGATTAGATCAGTATCAGTATGCAAAAAATAAAACAAAGAAAAAAGAAATCTATAAGAAATGAGATGAAGAGAAAAGAACATTGCATTTATAATGCTGAACTGAATTTTGCCAATTACAAATGTAAATATGAAACACTTTTCTGGTAGCAGTGAAGTTTTCACACCTAGAGAGACATAAAATAATGAAATATCTTACCATCATCTCCACTTTCTGAATGAGCCAGTAAGGGGCACAGTGTTAAAAATATCCATAAAGCATTCAATGCCATTTGTCAGCCTGTAATATTCACAGGCCCACCTTAGAAAAAATCCCCAGTAACATTGTACACAACACAGGTTCACAGGCAAAAGCAGAGTCTGCTCTTTCTGCTCAGTTCTCAGTATTTATACCACAGCGCAGAGGAAGAGTGAGTGTGAGAGAGCGCGAGAGAGAGAGAGAGAGAGAGAGAGAGAGAGAGAGAGAGAGAGAATGTCATACTATGTCTCTAAAAAGTGGTTGCTGATCTAAAAAAAAATAGGTGAAGGATTAAAAACACTGCACGCAAAGCGCTTTGAGCTCTGTACAAGAGAAATCAGCAATCTCCATCAAACTGTGGAGAAACAGGCCCAACAAGACAAAACAAGAACTCAAGACAGACTGGTTTATGCACAACAAAAAAGAAAAAAAGAGCAATGAAGGAAACGAAACTGTGCAAACTTGACAGCCCGAGCTTTAAAAACAAAGATATATTAAGGACACTAAAGCATTTCAGTTTTGCTTTAACTGTCTGCACATAGACAATGCAAATAAAAAGGCAAAAATAAGCTAAAATACCACATCTGTATGTATATATTATCTTCAAACGCAGTCAGTACAAACGCAGTCATATATATATATGTATATATATATGTATATATATATATATATATATATGCATTGTCTATGTGCAGACAGTTAAAGCAAAACTGAATAAAAATGATCTCCCCTTAGCACTCCTCCAATCTGAAAAACAAAAACAAGCGGCAAGCAAGTCCAGCCCACTTCCTGTCACCTCTGGTAATTGGGGTTACATCAGAATGAGGCCAGCATGCAGTCGATTTCTGTAGGCCATACTGTGCACTTATATTATCTTCAAAGGCAGTCAGTGAGATGGGAAGCAATCAGCTGACACTTGGTAAACTGAAGACACTACTTTGTATGTAATGTTTTCTCTGTGTGATGTGTCCTTGATCTAATCTTAAGTCTTTTTTAAAGACACAATCCCTGTGTTTTGTTGTTAGATATGAACAACTTCCTACTAGTCTGCCATACCCAATAGATCTTCACGTTCCCAAAGAATAAGAGTAGACGACACTCCCTTGTCCTAATACCTGTTAGTAGGATGTGAGATGTTTAGATGGCTGGACTACACCAGAAATTTTAAACTACGAGAGCAAAATGAAGGAAAAGGCTTTCATACTGATTCATACATTTGCCACTCTGATAGAATGAGCCAGAGGCCAACTGAACTCTAGTGCAGATGTATTGGACCCATGAAGCATTAGGACTTGTAAACAGAGTGGAGAGTGGAGGCTGTGGTTACCTGGTTGTGTACCTGCACACTTCCTGTATCAACATAGGACGTCAGTGCTGGTTGTGCTCACTCCAAAATGCAGTCTAAAATTTAGTCCACTAAAATGTATAAAATGTCAAACTCACGTCAAATCATTCAGTTATTCGAAAATGATTCGAAAACAACTAATTGAATGAATGTACCAATATTTCATTTATAGTTTTATTAATTTAGTGGCCTTATGTGGATATACTAATTAATGTATAGCTCCAGCAATTTAATAGGCTTAAGATACGATTTATTTATAGTAATATTTCTGTTCTGCATTATCAGACTTTGTAATTCATTCATCTTCTTGTGTGTTGGACTGATTGTCATGCACAAAAATGGGGTTTGGTGGGGGTAATAACTGGAAAAAATCCTGCATTTCATAAATGTAACTACTTCTCTTTTGTTACTAAAAAATAATTCAAATAAATAAAGCATTTGAGTTGACAAAAGTTAATTTGCTTGTTACCACATGGTATTGTTTTATGTTAACTGAAAAAAACTTTTAAAGTTAACTTTTAGTGTTAACTTTTAGAGTGCTCCATTGTAAAGTGAAAGAGGGCAAAGTGTTTTTAAGGTGTAAATTGTTGCAAAATACATAGCGTATGAGTGTTCAAAACGAAACTTGCTTTGCATCATTTCATTTAAAGTATTTATTTGAGATGAAAAAGTACATGGTTGAATTTACAGCATATGACTGAATCACCTGTGAAAGGATGTGTACTTTTTATAATGTGCAAAATGTACAGCTTGCCACGCAAAATAACTACAAGTGTGAGGCTGCATCGTAATATCATAAGACAGCAAGCACTGACAAGACAGCCCGTCACGGACGCTAATCTGCTTATAGGCCTGTCAGTCGACCGAAGTAGTAACTGTGGTATGCAGTTGGGTGGAAGCTGATATGATACACCATCACAAACAACTCATCAGAGAATCCAGTGATAAATTCTGTGGTCTTTCAGACAAGGCAGCAAGCACCCTGTAAAGACCTGGTGATTGCCCTGCATGTTTGTGCTCATGTGGGATTTCTTATCACGCATTCAAATCAGTGCTCTATCAATATCAACCTCCATCATTTTTCTGAACTGTACGCACCTGAATAATGACATGTGGTGTGTGTAACACTGAGACATTTTAATGAAAGTTAGACACTGAGTAAGTTTGCCGCCCTTTTCCTCCCCCCCCCCCGCCAGCATGCTTTGGTCTTGCTATTACTATCACGCCTAATACTGACTAAAAACATTACAAATGTACTTCTCAAGAAATATACTTGTGATCAAGTGAGTGCGTGAGTAAGAGAAGCTGGAAGTGCTGGGTATTTGTGGGGGTTAGGGAGACAGCAAGAGAGAGGTTAAAAGGGAGCAGGTTTTTGCTAGGTAGAGGGTGGAGTATGTGCATAGGGGTGGATGGTTTGAGCTCTAGAGTGCGTCCGTGGGTGGCTGTTGTGGTTAAGGCTGCTCAGAAGGCGAAAAGAATGTGAGAGCGGTAAAGGGAAAAAGGGGGAAAGCACATTTGTTCTACCGTGCTTCGTCATCTTTTTTTTTTTTTTTTAAATGCAGTGACACATCTTTTCCCTCCGCCGTCTCGCGGTTACAAGAGCTGGTGCATGTGCGAGAGGGGCCGAACTCTATTGGTTAGACGGTGAAAGTCGTGCAGCGGACGCTTAGTGTTGGTGCATTGTGCTAGAGAACATGAGGCCTCATCATACAGGATGAGAGCGCGCTGAACAAACCCCCTGAAACCACACTCCCATCGCTGGAGGCCCCTATCTCACACACCATCTCACAACAACAGCTTCAGTGCTTTATCTGCACACAGCACTCTTCTGTACCTGCCGCTTGTGAAGTCTAGGATGTTTCTCTCTCCCTGTATCTCTCTCACTTCTCTTTCTCTCTCTTGTCTTTAGCTTTGGTTGCGGTCAGCATCCTTTAAGCTTCTTGCTTTTCTGTGCCTCAAGATGCATCCATGCAGGAGGGCACGGCTCAGGATGTTCAAACACAAAAAACTGCCTGCCTTCTCAGCTTGGCAATAGGGTCTTTGTAGACCCAAATGGCCTACACATGCCAAAGAGAGTGTGACATATTACTGAGTAACATCCACCTTTCCATATGAAGGGAAGACAGTTGGTGATTTCGAGGTGATGACTGACAGGCAAAAGTCACTATAACCAATGAATCACAAGTGGAAGAACAGATCGAAAAGTGAAATGAAACTGACAGGAAAAGGTCATAAGCGAATGAGTCATATGCAGGGTGCAGAAGGACTGCTGCCTCACTCTCACACTCTGGCAGGTCATATCAGCCATCAGAAAAAAAAACAAAACAAAGCAAAACAAAAGACAAAACCTGCCTTTGATGCAATAAAAATGTATATCATGAGACTACAGTAGTGCAGGTATTGTTGCCTGCAACATTGTAGGTTTTGTTTACTCAGAAACTTTTGAAACAGTCTGCACAGCTACAGCTCTGATGACTTCCTGTTAATTAGTTACCACAAACTGAGAGAAACAGAAGCCAGAAACCCAAGTGTGCTTTAGCTATCTGTCTGTGACCGTTACCAGTGTGTGTGTGTGTCTGTGTGTGTGTGTGCTCATGGATGGGAAGGAGCTTCAAGATATGTTCACAAGGCAAAAAAGCCACAACAGGAATAGAGAGAATGAAGGAGGTGGGAGGGAGAGACAGACAAACAGATAGTTAGATGCGATGCATGCATGTTTGAGTGGTGACCCTCACAACTCTCACAGTGGTCTCACCTGCACTACAGCAACCAGAAGCAAACAAATGTGTCGACATCATTCAAATTAATTGCAGATGGCCTGGATTCATAAAACTTGCAAATGACCTTAAAGGATCCATATCTTATCCTCCATCCTCTCTTCCACTTATGTTTGTGTGATGTCTCTTTCCAAAAACAATATGTGTAGGTATTTTCCAACATCCCTTTATCCCTTATAAGCAGGCTGTTTTTGTTACTGTGCCTTTAGTCCAGACAAAGACACTTCCTATACCTTCATTGTGAAATAATTCAAATAATTCAGAATGGGCTGTTTTAATATGTATAGACAGTATGTAATGGGGACTGGATAGTGTGTTTTGAAACATGGTTTAAATACGTCTAGTTCTTATTAAGAAAAGTGAAGAAAATTAAAATTTACAGTGTATCAGCCCTTTAAAAGAAAACTGAGACATTTCTAAGAATGCTCTATTTTTGTGCTATCTTTGAAAAGGAAATAACAGGAAGTTTCTGACTATACTCTTAATTATGTCTTACTTATTTTCTTCAGTATCTACTTGGTTGTTTAGCATAATTGCTTTACAAGACTATCAGTTTTTAAGTTTTCTGTACAGACTTAAGTTGTTTAATATGTTGAAAGATAACATTAAAGTAAAATAACCAAATGATAAAACAGCAATAAACTAGAAAGGGAAGTGATAGTACTGTAGTAGTGTATGTTGTAAATCAGTGTTGTAAATCATAATGTTACATCATTGTTGTAAATCATAAATCACTGTCGTAAATCATAGAAAACACAATCGTATTAGCTGATTAATACATTTTCTTCACTACCGAGTTACAACAGCTGCACTGTGTAAAATAAACAATGTGAGATGTGCGTTTCTAAAGCATGATAAAAATATTAATAATAAGTAATTTGATAATTGCAGTCTCATAGGCAGTAAAATGACATGCACTGTATACTTTGACACCTTTCTATCATAGCCAGCATTAACTTTTCAGCAGTTTGTATTGCCATCACAATTTGGTCCTTGTCCAAGTCAGTCAGATTGTTATGCTTGTTCATTTTTCCTGCTTATAACACTTCAAGAGTGATTGTTCAATTGCTGCCTAATCTATCCCTTTCCTTCATACATGCCATTGCAATGCTGTTCACTTCACCTATCATTGATATGTTTTGACTGATCTGTATGTGTGTGTGTGTGTGTGTGTGTGTGTCTGAAGTTACAAAATCAACTGGCCAACAAAATATGTGAAATAAATAAATTATTTTATTTTTTTATCTTACAAATTGTATCTCCCAAGATACGTTTTGTTATTTAAGTATAAATCTGATGAAGGAAATATTTTATTTAGCATAACATTCTTGCAACGTATTGTTATTTGTCTGTAAACAGGCTGCATCATTTCTCCATTAAGTTTAAAAAGTGGTTGATTTTATTAAAGTTGAATGTTATCTGCAGGTCTTGGTATGGCTGGCTTTTGAATTATTCTTGCTAGTGCATCATCCTGATTGCTTTTGGATGATTTGTAGCAAATTCAAATCCTGAATATTTTCAGCCTTTTGTGCTTTGTGAGACTCAGAATGCAGGTATTACAAAGATAAAGGGCATCCACTGATAACACTTCTATACACATGCCACCTGCAAAAACATGCGCACCTTCTATGGAATTTGGCAGGGATGCAGTATAAGGTCACCATCGTTTTGACAATGACTCCCATACGTTATACTGTGTCACCATGTCTTCCCTGCCCTCTTGATCTTTCAAGTGGTGCCCAAGCTCTGCCAGTCCATGGATTGATCCAGATATCTAATAAGTTGGAACAAAGTTTTTCAAAGTCTTGGTAGAGTTTGACCACAACATTGCCTCCTAGCCCAAGCCCCTTCTGTTCTGCACTTTTGAATGTGGTATTCCCGGTGTATGTAAAAACAAAAAAAAATAAATCATGCCACTCCCTATTCATGGGGTTTGCCTGGTAAATAATGGTCCCCTTGTGAGGCATCTTTTTGTTTCATGTGCTCAAAGACAAGTCTTTCTTTGCATAGATGATCCTGGTGTGGCTCTGTTTTTAAAGTGGACCATTCTTAAGATTCATTTGAACTACCTTATAGACATCAAATTAGCAGTTTTCAAGTAATGTGTGGCCTGTGTATTTAAGGATGTAATAATAAATAAGAAGAGCAAAATATTATTTTAAAAACCTACATGACAATATAATCACTACTTAGACAATCACAGCCAACTAGAACCAGGTCATGTGATTTAATAAAATTTGTTAAAGAAGGCCAACAAGGGATCTTGAAGAAGTTATGGTGCACATTGCCTGCACAAGGGCAAAAGTTAGGTTTGAAGACAGTAAAAAGACAGTAGTATTTCCTATTCACCAAATACTTTTTTTTTTTTCCAAAAACTATATAGAGCAAATATACAGGAGAAGTTGTTAAACGCCAAATCAGCATGAATGAAAAATAACTAGACAAAACTATTGTTGTTAGGTTTGGTAAAGTAGTAATAGAAAAGTCTCATTATTATACACTGGTTCCTAGACTCTTCCTGTAGTTTGCAAATGAGTTTCCATCATTGCCTGTTACTCCAAGTAAACCCCCGACATCCAAAAATGTAATGTACACACAAAGCCAGCCAACTCAGTCACATAATTGCCTCTCTTCTTGCAATGATGAATAAGAAGATAAGAAATCCTGAGGGTATTTTGTCATTAGCATGCTCAGTGCAACAAGAGAGGATAAAAGATAATAGGAAGGAGAACAGGCTAGCTTACCCTATCAACACCATGCTCCAAACTGAGAGGCAATATTCTCCAGTTCACTTCTCAAATCAGCAGAAATGCTATATGGAAAGCTGCAAAGATGTCCTTGCTGTGGGACAACTAACCAAGATTGGTCATTGGTAATCTTTTTCACTGAACAATGCAAATGGTGAGTAAATTAGGGTTGGTGTTTTATTAATTGTATAATAGCCTATATTCTGGTATTAGATTTTTTGTTATACTGCCATATACCGTGCTGTGAAAAAGTCTTAGGCACCGGTGCAAATTGTTTGAAGTCATTTATATTAACAGTGAGCTTCTTTCTGCTAGCAATAAAAAGTATGACGACTTCTTTTTTCTAAAAAGCAATATTTTGTGAGCTGGTTAGAAGAACACAGGTTTGGTTCCAGGTTTCTGCTCAGTGCCTCCAGTCATTGGGTGAA
>JBBPCX010000023.1:9921550-9941272 GCA_037974365.1 Hydrocynus forskahlii | reverse complement strand
GGGGCAGTTTCCCTGGAGCAACTTGGAGTTAAGGGTCTTGCTCAGGAACCCAGTGGTGGTGGCTAAAGGTAGGATTCAAACCCACGACCTCTTGGTCCAGAGGCAAGTATCCTACCCACTATGCCACCACCACCCCATTGAACTAGGGTATGATAAAATATGCAGTTATGGATGGAAGAGTTGTGTGAATACCTGTATGTCTCTGATGAAGGACACTGTGACCCTTTCCTCAAACTCATTCAGAGGGGTGTAAAGATTAAGGACCTTTACAATCTGGGAAAAAAAACAGTGCAATGCTCAGTACTCACAATTATAGACTGTAATTAAAGCAGCAGGATGGGCAGCTACCTGTTGTGTGCTGAGTACAGTGCATGAATTGCAGATAGCCTCAGCATCCTGAGAAGTCTTCTTTCTCAGCTGCAGCAGCTGGGCCGCCTGGATAAGGGGCTCGATAGTGGCAACCGCTCCACTCTGGTGTAGGTTCTTCCCCCTCAGCCACTCCTCCATTTGACTGATGTTGTACCTGAATCCACAGAAAGTGTTTCACAGTTCATACCACCCACAGTTTACAAATATGAAGGCACCTGCAGCAGCTACAGTACATTACTACCTAATAATAAATGACTAATATTTGGTGTAAAACTATAAAAAAGGGGCAAAATAAATGCAATTAGAAGCCTGCTAGAACTGTTTTCAGCCATGTGCTACACCTTTATCAATTTTTTACAGATGGCTGTAAATTATTTATACAGAGACAGAAACCAGAAATCTCTATTTGAGATATCACCCTTTGAAGCACATGTAGGACATAGGCGTGTATGATGCTGATTGGTTTGCATGGTGAGCCTTGTAAATCCAGCGCAAATCTAAAAGGTTACAATAACTAACATGTTTTAGGTTGCTTGGTTATACCTGAGAATGATTTTTTTTTTAACAAACTGAAGTATTTGGGAAATAATACAAATGATAAAGAGCTAAAATTAATGTCCTACTACAGTCCTATTTGTTTCAAACATCAATGCTGTCTTAAACCTTTGATTTCCAGCACTTACCTAAGCTGCATGCCAGTACTCCATGAACAGACGTCTTTGCGCAGCAACAGGTTGTTAAGTGTGACAGCATTGATGCTGTAGAAAAGCTGGCGTATGACCTGCTGGCCAATCTCTGGGTCCAACCCATGCTCCCCCATGATAGAGGTGAACTGGCCAAGCTGTCTGATCAGAGCTTCTAGGGTGTAGCCCCCTGGACCTCCAGTGTCACAGTCCATACTAGAGGAACGGTGCCTGTAGCCCATGGGTTTTACCCCTGTCAGGCTTCCACTCTCCAGCATAGCAGACACTTTAAAGGAAAAAGATACAAGTTAATGTTCAACTAAGATGCATGTGGTGTACAGGGTCACAGAGAACACCCAGTCAATGAAGCAATAATATTAAATAGATCCTCTGTGAAATGATGGGAAAACACATAGACACAAAGAAAACTCTAACCAATCATAGGCTGCAGAGTGGCCTCAGCAATTCTAATGAGCTGCTGGTAGATCTGGATGGACAGATCACTCAGAACTTGTCGGTACTCCGCCAGGTCAAAGTTCTTCAGGCAGTGTTCGTTCTGTTTGCCTGTGTTCTGGGTCATGAATGCCTGAACAATAAATGTCAAATGAAACACAATTAGAACTGAAGCTGTTGCATATATCTAGAATGAACTAAAAAATCTGACACTTAAGCAAACAGGTTTGGATAGGTTGTGCTGCTCACCTCGTCGCCACTGTATTGCTTCAGACAGTGCAGTAGTCGACTAGTGTTAGCCAGCCAGAAAGAGGTCATTTCAAAGTCATCATTGTTTTTCTGCAGTGTTAAAACAAATGGAAATGGCAATGTCTACTGGTGAAGATTAATATCATGTCAAAGTGAATCTTTGCATGAAAACAACTGTGAAAAACACACCTTGAGAACCTTCTTGACAGCATTAATTGTGGAGGTGAGAAGTGAGTGCACTTTCTGGTCATCGTTGATGTAGTCAGCATGACGGATGCACATGAACAGGATGTAGGCTGGGAGACAGGGAACTGTGGCTGACACAACATGGGGTTTCATGTCTGAGAACAACACACAGACAAAATGAATTGTTGTGGTTCATTTTCACTTGCAACTAAAGCATTAGCAGGATATAGGAAGCTTGTATATGTTTTGTATACTGATAGACAGTGGATTGCTGGCAAGACAGCTGGTCTGATTTGGCAAAGTTATGGGGTGTCAGGGCACATCCGTTAAACCACACATTTAAAATTTGCAATCCTGCTCACACTTACCATGTATTAGTGTCTTGATTAGTAAGGCCTCATCCTCTTTGTTGTACTCAAACATGCCCTCAAAGTCTTTTTCTTTTCTTTGCACTGTGACCTGACGGATTAGCTCAGGCCTGGCCCTGCTAGCCTGTACAGCTGCTGCCTGGGACCCTGCACAACAACCAAATATTATATTGATAAGACAGCAAGGTAAGGTCACTTGGCTCCAATGCAATAATATGGTATCTATCAAACCTTCAAGCTCCTGAACTTTCTTGATGTAGATCCTTAGTTGTTTTCTAAGCTTCCTCTCATTCTTCTCCAACTTCTCCATGACCTCTTTGAGATCCTGGAACACATAATTTTTATGAGAAAGAACAATAGAGCATGAGTTTTATACTTTAAAAGACTTATTTTTTTGTATTTAACCAAGAGTGAGCCATCTCACCAGATTCTCGTTGGTGAGGCGAGTGATCTCCTGCTGGACACTGAACTCGACCAAAGCGTCTGACGGGAGGGTGCTAAAGTGATTCAGCATTTCCTGCTTCTTCTCCAAGTCCTCCTTCAGCACCTCGATTTGGGTATGCAGAGCGTCCAGCTCATCCCGGTGCTGTCGTGACTGAGACTGCAGTTGTGCCTCCAGCAGCCTTGCACACATGCCAAAGTGATAAAATGTTCATCTTTTTTCTGTACACTGAATATATACTGCATGCACTGTGGAATCATACTGATCCATTGAAAATTAAGAATACACTCCAAAGCAAAAAAGAAACGTGAAAAGTGACAGAAAAGGCAAATATACAGATATCCATTTTCCATGCCAGCAAAACAGAGAGGCTCTCAGCTACACCAGCCCCATAAATATTATATAAGTAAGAGCTTCTTGTAAGTGGGATTTGCAGATAAAGGAGCAGAAAAGCAGCAGAAGAATGAAGCACAAAGACACAACCTGGCTACTTGCTTTAGCCCCTGATAGGCCAGACCAAGTTCTCCATCTTCATTCAAAAAACCCCAGTCCTGTGTTTTACTGATGTCCAAGCAGAGAAAAAGAGAAGCAGCAGTACAAATGAAATCAGAAAAAGAAGAGACAGAAGAAAGCAATTACTTATGCAAAAGAAAGTCACTAGATAGACAGAGCAAGCTGAATTAGCAGTGTTAGTATGCTATTAGAACCTATTTTGATATTGTGAGAAGTAATTCAGCGACAGACTTTCATTCCATCAACCTATGGCATGGGTAAGTGTTCCATAACAGCCAGAAGGTGTAGGCAGGGCAATCAGACAGAAGTATTTTTATTGGACTCCTATTGCTGCTTATGCAATTTTACACTTATGACTTCAATCACCAATCTGGTTGTGACATAACAATAGTGATTAAACAACTAATGCACATTACTACTGAATAAGGACCGAACTCAGGACCAAAATATCCTTTTTTTTCTAACTCAAAAGAACTGTCAATCCTTAACTATGAGATTGTTATAAAAGACAAAGCCTTGCTAGCACTGTTAGAGTGATTAATCTCCACCATGCTGTAGAGATATAGAAAAATGTACTGAAACTAAAGGTGGATGCCCAATGTAGCGTTTCAGCTGTATTCTAAACCACCTGATAGTGTGACCCAAAGCAGTACAGATTTAGTGTTCACTGCCAGAATACACCTCATACATCAATTGATTAGTTTTATCAGGTGTGTTGATAGAAGGAATACTTGCAGTGATGAAAGGACACAGGAGCAGAATTAAGAAATATTGTCCACATTAATTTGTTAGTAATAGTAAATTTCATGGCATTTACTTACCTTTTGGACTCGCTAAGCCCCTGGTAAGCTTGTAGAGCTTCTCCCTTGTCTACAAGCTTTTTGTTGTTGGCCCATTCTGAGACATCATTGTTCTATTGGAATATGAAAATGGACAAAACAGAACAAGATGGTTATAATAGTTGTTGTTAGAAATTCCCAAACAACAAAAGATGTCTGTAAGGTTTAAAGGCAAAGCACAAAAGGCAGTTAGAAACTGTTAGAAAATAGATACATAGGTACCAACACTTGCAATATGCAAAGGAAAAAACATTGTATGAGCACAAGGCATGAAGTCTTCAGCCCTGACAGAATAACTCTGCCATCAATGCCACTTATAACATCCTCCGGCCTTTTAAAGCACTCACAATTGAATACACCAGCTTCACCAGAATACACTCACCCATAATAACAATGATAAGGCAACTGAGTAACCTGACATCAGTCTCTGAAAGACGGCACTCGATGCCATGAACAGATTTATCACAGTCTACAGCAAAAGGCTAAACACAAGCCCTACATACTCAGCTGAAAATACCTATGGTTTTACAGGGTGCAAGTGTGAGACAGCACAGTTCTGATATTTCTACTTCTTTTCAATTAAAAACAGCACATATTATTATACACCAAAGTATTTCAGAAAATTGTGAAGTCCACTTTGAAATGCATCAGAAAACATAGAGCATGCATGAAATTGGTTCGTTTCACACCAGTGTGGTGATCCATGCCTTACTTAACTTCTCATTGTTTTAATAATAAAATGGATTAAGTACATGAGAAATAATAAAAAAAACACTGACTACATCTTACACAGTCTATGAATACTCAATACTTCATCTCTATATTTTAGCTAAGCTGAGACAAACACCGCACTAAGGTATTTGACAAGAAATTCATATCAAGCCCTGACTTTGATGGCTAAATCAAATCGAACCCTTTTTTCAACAAAAGGACTTTTCAGGACATTTTCTGAGCAGTAGATGTCAATGACTTTTAGACTCACAATGTGATTGGTGTCCTCTGTTGGTTTTGTGGTGCTGACAATCTGGGTTTTTAGCATAAGAACCTCCTCCTTGCGTACATCCAGCTCCTCGTTGGCAGCTTTGAGTTGACTAAGCAACAGGTTGTAGCTGTCTTGCAGTTCATTGGAGGAACAGCTCTCAGAAGCCCGGTCAGCTAGTGCCTTTCGAAGTTCATTCAGATCATTCTTCAGCTTCTTGTTCTCAGACTCAAGTTCCTGCCTCTGTAGAATTGTAAGAGGAAGTTTGTGAAGAGATGAAAACAATTATTTAACTACTTGAAGAACTAGAAAAACAAGCTTCTTATTTTGCAATCTGGCACATGCAGAGCAGGGAAACCTAAAATCTCTGAATGATGCTTTTATAGTGCGTGTGTGTGTGTGTGCGTGCGTTTGTGTTCGGGGGGAGAGAAGAGAGAGATACAAAAAAGACTGCCAGTTATCCAGCACACTCTTGTATAAAAGTTAACAATGAGCCGAGGCTGAAATTAAAATGAATTTCTGTAGCAATGTGAAATTAGGTCTACAACAAAAAAAATTGCTATAGAGGGCTGATGTAAGTTCCGGCTGAATGCAACATTCAAGCTGCAGTGCATATTTGCTCATTTCGAAAGCTGAGCAGAGGCACATAGGATACCTGCTAACAAAAAACATAGTGGGGAGAATTGAGAGAGACATGGGGAAAACAAGACAAAGAAGGAGAGATAAATGACCGTGCTGAGAGAAAAAAATCAAGTTAAGTGTCTGCAATATCAAGCAACACATAATAGTCCTGTCATGTTCTGGAAAATGTATTCAAGCACCAAATGGTCAATGCTTGGCTATAGATACAGCAACGCTGAGAGGCACAAGTAAGACATATAACAACGTTATTTTAACATATTAAATTCAATGTGTTATCAAAGCCTCTAAATCACATAATACTTCCTGACATTCATAAAGGCATGATAAGCACTGCAAAAGACTTTAATGTGACTGGCCTTGTACTTTGAGTTTCATAGTTGAACTCTCCAGATATTTTGGCAAAACCTGAATGGCTGGCCATGCTGACAGCACTAAGTCCTCTGGCACTATGTTAAATGCATTCTGTTATGAAAGTATATATCATAAAAAGAAGTGGGAAATAATCCTGTATTATTTACTATAGACTCTGATGTCATTTTAGTCATTGGTTAATAAATAAACAACCAAACAGATAGTAAGTCAGCAGAGTAGTACATTCCACCATGCAGATTAAAAGAACTCTATTAAGTGTAATTTGAATGACTAAAACATGGCGTATATATATTAAATGTTAATGCTAATACAAATCAGTTTTCTAGGTCTACCTCCTTGGTCTGCGGTCGTCCCACTCACCCACAGTTTAGCAGGCAGCAGTGCAAGTAACATCAGACTAACCAAAGTGCAGCATAAGTCGAGGTATAGAAGAAGAGACATGTTGCTAGGACTGTTAGTGTGAGAGATAGCAAAGTGTGTGTATGTGTAAACCTTGAGACTGTTGTAGGCCAAGTCTGCATTTGCATCTTCCTCTGACGTGGAACTCTTTGGATCAATTGTCTGCAAGATCAGAAAGGAAAATAACTGTAAATTGTGATAAGACGGGGCATTTCAATATCAGCTGGTTCTGTCACAAGATTGATATGATAACTATTTATTACCATGGGCACTAACTGGGTGAGTCAAAAGATAAAGAGCAATCTTACAATAAAAGGCAGCACTTCCACACTGTACACTGTGCCATTCCACTTTTAACTCCACATAACACTAACTTTGCATTTGTTTAGTTCCTCTATCTTCTCCAGGTTGGTCTGGAGTCTCTTCCTCTCCTGCTCCAGCTCTCTCACTCTCTTCTGCAGCTTCATAAACACACTGAGATCCATGGCTGCATTACCCTGGCCCATCTCCTACAGAAGCAAAGGAAAATACTGAGATTAACAGAACAATGTAAAATTGTAAAACAGGGTAGGCTAAAAATATATAGCAAAGAAAACTATGGTATAGTGTCTGAATGCGAGGGCTAATAAATAAATACTCCAATAAATAGATTTCGTCACAGTTTCTACTGCAACAAGAACAAGAAATGCTAAAAAGCCCATTCAATCTAAAGAGAAGTTTTTGAAAGGTCATGCCTTTAGACTGAGTGTACATATTTATTATTGGGTCAATGTTACTATGGTTTCCAAACTGTCTATTAGTCTAACAACAATTAGCTACAACAATATACACCAGCTTGCTGGTGTAGCTTTTCACCCTGGAAATGTAACATTATAATAAGCAAAAGAAACTCCAGCAAACACTCACTAGGCCAGAATACATCTGACAAACAAACATCTGGCTGGTATGCCATACCGGTGCTTAAAAGCTGAAAAACATCTAGAATGTTCTCTTCTCTGTCATGCTAGCTCATTTCACAGATGGTTGCCAACATCATAATGTTTGCATTTGTACTCTGGCCTTCGGTCACAAAAAACAGCCATACCTCTATCTGCTGAATAGTGTCTTCAGTGTCTCCAACCTCAGATGTGGAGATGGACGGGTAGGGGGACTCAGAGCCTATACTGCTCTGATTGGAGGGGTTTCTCCGATGGCCAGGAACAAACTATAGGAACAAACATACAGTGAGATACAATGGATAAGCATTTATGTTCCTCTTTTTCATCAGTATCAGTATTTCCTACCTTAGCATAGGTTGCCTCCTCCTGTAGGTTGTCATATCTCTGCTCCAGTCTGGAAAACTCCTTCAGCAAGTTTTGGTAGCGCAGCCTCTCTTCATCGAGCTCAGTCTGCAGTTGAACTTCTTTCTGAGACACACTGCGTTCTTTACCTGCAACATACACAAACACATACTGAAGGTCTATTATGCTCTCTTGGACTCTTAGTCTGGAATGACTCTGGCATCGCTGGAGACTGAACTCGTCCCTGGAATGGGGTAAAACTTTTGTTCTACATGGGAGCCTTCAAGAAGGCAATCATGACTTTCAGGAGCTAACTAATTCAATAAAAACCAAAAATCTTAAATGTGACATTTTACATCATTAACACTATTACATAACAGAACCTTTTAAAACTATAACTGTAACTATGATTTAGTTTAATTCATTTTTATAACAATGTTAATTACTGGTAATCACCAAAAGTTAATTGTCATAATTAATTTTTTATAAGAGAGGGTATGAAGTATTGCAACTTCTAGCTTTAGTAACTAATGTTGATTCCTTCATTCCGCAAACTGTCCACAAATCTTTATTGCATAATAAACAGAGAGACTGCTAAGCTTAACAAAGTCTGAGGAAAAGCAGAACTGAAACACTAAATTAAATTTAGCTACCCCACCACATTTTATTCCCAGTTTATCTGTGACAAATTCCGACATATGACAATGTGATCTTGTTATGTAAGACTACAACTTTACCCCAAGCTGTCACAGTCTATATACAGAGGGCTGATTATGCACTGAATCTTCTGTTTCCTATTTACTAGTTTCACAGTATTTTAAAAGCATACAAAGCAGCTTTTATCTCAGTAGGACATTTACTTCTAAGGTCAGAGTTTCAGTAAGAGCAGCCAGAAATCAAGGACACTGCAACAGTATTGTTGCTGGTACAAAAATAAATTAATACAAGCAGGGACTCATGTGGAAGGTACATGATCATCATTCAAAACTTGTGGTTACAATTTTATTATTTGCAGAAGCATAACAGACAAATACACCGGGAACCGTTGAACACAGCATTAAAAACATTTTAAAAACTTATGTTTATGCTAGACTGAACAGAGACCTAACCTTTGGTTTCAAGTACCACTCTTACATGTGAACCAGCAGAGAACAATGATGTGCTCAAAACCAGCAGGTAAAGAGGTGATTTTGCATTCCTACCCTGAAATCCAATGCAGTTTCTGTGAGCTCTTGCCCTACTTCAGCACAGAGATCCTACTTGTGTAGGAAACAAAACCAAATCCTGTCTTCTGGGAAGCTCATTTTACTCAAGTTACCAACACACAGCACTCAACAAACAGTGTGTCCCAAGACACAAGGTTTGAGACTCACCTTCAGAACTTGTGGAGTTGCGAATTCTCTGATTCATCTCCTCTTTCTCTGCCTTCAACTTGGAATTTTCCTTCTCCAACTCCTTCACTCTCTGAGGAGTAGAAACACAGTCTTTATCTGTGGCCCCTTCCAAAACCACTCATCAGCTGACAAATATCCTACTTAATAGTAAAGAGCTTTCGCAAAATTTTGTATAAACAGATCTTGTAGGTGTAGTGCCTTCTTTACAGTGGCAGTGGGTGCCTTCATGTAAACTTTATCTTCAAACATACAACAGATCTGTAAAATTGAAGGTACTCAACAAAATTCATCAAACTTTAGGTCAGACGAATTTTCATAAGGTCTATGAAGACACAAGAATGACTGGCATCAATTTCACTTTAAAGTACGATGACATTCATTCAAATAATTTGTATGATTTGACTGAATGGAAATGAAGAATTAATATTAGTTATTTATGATCACTTATGCACCAAGTGCATGCTTTCTCTTAGACCGTAGCAAATGTACATTTTCTATTATTTTTGTTTATGAATGATCAAGGTATAATCAGGATTTAAAAATCTAAAACCAAACCAAAATTATTGTCAAGTTTCATATTCTATTAATGTAAGCCTGATTGCCCACATCCTCACCTGCTCCAGTATGAGCTTTTCACTGCTGTGCTCCTCTTCAATCCTGTTTTTCTGGGTGTGGGCTTCCTGAAGTGCCGCCCTCAGATTCTCAAGCTCCTCCTGCAGTGCGGTCAAATGTGTGTTGTCTCCTTGTCGACTGCGGAGGGTCTCCAGCTCTTTTTGCAGCTTGCTGACTTCTGTACCCAAAGTAGCGTTAACAACGGACAACTGCTCATTTTGAGTCTTATACTCCTTTGTCTGTGGAAATGAACAAGAGAGATGGAGGTTTAGCTATTCAAAGTACTTAAAGTACTAACATTCTTTTAATCGATTGATGGATTGACTGAGCCAAACAAGGATAAAAAAAGTTCAGTTTCAGGTTTTTGCATATGTGATATTAATACATGTAAACTAAAGCTGGCTTGAGTGCTACTACTAGAATTATGAGCTTGTTTATGCAGCTTACACTGCATGACTGCTACTGTTATCTGTAAAAATGACAAAATTATGTTGTATAAACAAAACAGTAATAAATCCATCTGAATTTTGACTGTACTTTGTCAATTTTTATAGATAACAGTATGTCATACAGTGTCAGAAACCACCTTCAAGTGTTTTAAGCAAATGTATGATGATTTAGGCGTGAGGTTTGCATACTGGGAATGTGGCAACTAAAAGCACAAAACTACAGATGCAAACTTCAAGCACATGTCTGATCAGCTGAATCTGTGGTAAAGAGAAAACTGTAAATCTGAATTAAAAACGTTATCCTTAGAAATCGCTTACAGCTAATGCCATTGACATACGAACAAAAAATGTATGTGACTAGAGACTAGATGACCGAGTTATGTAGTGTATTACCAAGGGCCTCCAATACCTGATCATCCATCCTTCGCTGGAGCTGGACAATTTTGTTTTCCATGCCAATGTTGAGTTTCTTTAAGCGCTCAGCCGAGCGGGCCTCTATTTTCAGTTGTTTAAGCTGCCGCTTGGCTAGTACGCAGCGGTAGGCACACTGGATCACGATAGCTGCATTTCGGGCACGAGTGTACTTCTTCCTCTCTAGCCATCCTCGCACTGTTCTTTGGATGATAATTGCTTTGTGGTGGAGCAGGAACTACATGGATAGAGAGTTACATGGGAGAAATATGTTCCTTAGAATAACAGGCTTCAATAAGCCAAAGAAGGTCTATGGCATGCAACATCATTAAAAGTGTATTTTGTTTAGAATGAAAAGAAAAAAATAGCAAACAAAAAATGAAAGGAAAGATAGAAAAGAAATAATGAGATAAGTGAGAAAAAAGCAAACAAAAAGGAAAGACAGTAGAGTGCAGTTTGGTACCTCCTGGTATAGCCGTCTTGTGAACATGCCCCGGGTGAAGGCCTGGATAGTGATCACAGCTTGTCGAACACCAAGATATGCACGGCGTACCCGCACCATCCGGTACTGCTTCTGACAGATAAGCGCTGCTCTACTGAGCCGCAAGAACTCTGCATACCTGAGAGAGAAGGGGACAGAGATGGTCAGTTTCAGTTTACAGACTACAGTAAATCAATGCAAAGCAGAAGCTTTATGATTCAAACGTGTCATCCTACTTGCGTGCCAAGTAGCCACGTCCATATCTCTGTAGTGTGATGGCAGACTTGCGAATCTTGAGGTAACGCTTTCTTTGCAGCCATCCACGTACTGTTTTTTGGATCTTAATGCAAGCAAAGCGGAACTTGTCTGCCCTGAGCTTCTCTAGGTATGCTACCTGGCCCGCTCTGAAGAAGATCTTAGTCTTTCCAAACTGAAACTTGTCTGGATCCTGGGAGAAAGATGACATCATTAAGTCTCGCTTAATGGGACAATCAAGCAACAATCATTCATTTAGAAATACAAAACAACTTTAAACGAGTAATATATTTGAATATGAGATTCTCTCTTGATATACTGCAAAATCCTATTACAGCTCCTCTATGCAATGTTAATAATACAAAGTAGGCAAATCTTTTATAGCAGTAAACACACATCCATATATGAGCTTAATAACATCCACTCCTACATCCACACATTATCATAGCCTGAGGAGACTGATGCTGATTATACAGTTTTTCATCAGATCCTCATCAGGTCTGCCTGCCAGCTTTACTAGAACAGGGAGTAGGGAAATGCTGAGCTATGAAAGCTGAAGCCATTACAGAACACTCTAGGGGGGGAGCGGCTCAAATTCCCAGATTGAAATTCATTCAGTTGACAGAGATAAAGAATGATATTTTCAAAATGCCAAAGGCTGAGTAGCACTAAAATAAACGAGACAGCAGTTTATCTCACATTTTACTAGCTCTCAACATTGGGAACGTGTCATGTGTATTACAGGTACTGCACTCTGCATACATGCAAATCTTGAGAATTCATAAAATCTAAATATTTACATCTCCGTGCCAAAACTTGTCGACTAGCTTAGATTTGTACCATCTAATAAACTAGGTAAAGGGAAAGACTTAAAGTCTTACCTTAATCAAGGCCTCCAGGAGGTTTTTGCAGACTTGCTTCTTATCACCAACAGTCATGTCTTTCTTCTTCATGAGTACCCGATATCTATTGTAGAAATCTGAGTATGTCCATCTGAAATCAAATGTTTTTAAATGGCAGTGCGTACTATGCTAAATGGGTTCAGCATAAATGAGTAGCACATGGTTGATTTATTTGGTATATAAGGCATTTTGTTATTTCCTTTTTGACACCGATACTGTGGATTAATGTTCTAAATTGATGAGTAAATAACTCATGCATTTCAAGTGGAAACAAGTAAATATTTAGCTACACAATTTTACAATGCAATATTAATACACATGATATCAATAAAAAATGTCTTCTTATTTCATTGTATTGGACCCCATATTATACAAACAAGTCAAATAAGTTGATTTGTCCATTCCTTCTAGTCCTGAAAACACCTAAATAACCATTTTTTCCCCAACTAAATGGAATTAACCCACTAGCATCTCTTTAACTGCACACTTCTGTAACTTGTTGCCTTGTTGACCAAATGAACTTATACAAAACAGTATTGTCTTAAAAGCAAACGCTCAGAAGTCTAGAGCTGTGAGTGATGTTTTCATATTAACTGTTTTACAGCATTTCTTTACACAGAGTGAACAAACCTGGAGGGACGGGTTCTTTAGTCTTACTAGTTACTAGACATCTGAAGTTCACTTAGCTGAGTGTTGCCTAGGATCACAAATGCACTCAAACAATAAAACAGTGAGCTCTGGGGTCCTCTTGTCTCTCTGCACCTCTAAGCCATGTCCCTCTGTTGACTTGAAAAGTGTACTTAGAAAAAGAAAAGCAATCCTTTTTTTTAGAAAAAAAAGGCTAAACCATATCTGAATAAAATGCATAACTGTGACTGCGTATTTGACAAAACTTTTGCTGTATGTTAACTTTCATAAACACAAACATTTAGACAAAGTGGCTCACAGAGAGCAAACTATGATGCTAAAGAAAAAAAAAGAAATTTGATCACTGATAAATAACATTTGAGCACTGATTACTCTCAAACAGTATTCGGAAATTTAGGGTAGAGGTGGACGGTAGAGGAAGTGTTATTTTTACGGTTATGAAATGCTGTGGCAATTTAAATATATATTAAAATGTAGTGATTCGGTCAAAGAAAAGGTAATAACCCATCTACAAACTGTATGCAAAGTAAAAATGTAAATTTTATTTTTGCTGAAGGTGCGTTGTGCATTTAGAAATGTATGCAACTGTTTATGGCAAAATGGTTTAAAACAGTTTATATACATTGCATATTATGGGCAGATAATACTGGATGCCATCTGAGTTTAATCAGTATCAGCAAAAATATTGATTAAATATTATATATCAATAATGACTTTTTTGGTCCCATCATTGCAGAGATTTGACCTTCTGACATGAGGGCCTGACTAGACAGCTGTGTCTGTGACTGATACCTGGATGGATATCCTGCAGCACTGATGCGGATGGTCTCCAGAACTCCACATGCTCGTAGTTGTTGGACAGCTCTTCTAGAATCAAACCTATAGAGAAAAATAACATTAAAAATTTATGTCCCAATAAACACATTCACACAAAAAAAACAACAAAAAAGGAAAAAAGTAACAAAGTACAATCCACAAAACTGTACCTTATCTTTTTCTTAAGGATTGAACACATCTCTCGTGTGAGAGGCATTTGGGAGGCTGCTGTCCGCACAGGCTTTCTGTCTCTGGACTTGACTCTGAGATCTGAACATACCTCTCTGCTGTTTGGTAACAACCCCTCCAAGCATGTGACACAGAAACCTCTCTCAATTTAGTCCTCATGAAGAGACCCTTGTTTTCAGGAATGTGCAGAAAGGACAAAAACTAAGCAATGCCAGGCCCCTTTTTAAAAACAAGATCTGTAAATTCACCTTTCTGCAAAGGAAAAACTTTCTGTTGACTATTTTACTTAAACTGCATTTAGGAAATTGGATGTGAGGACACGTGGATCACATGGATGGAGAATAATTTAATCAGTTTTATAGTCTCTGCTGGAATACATATATTTATTATCAAGTAAATGCTGTTGTTTAAAAGTCAGAGACACAAAAAATGGCCATTCTGACATCCAACACAGCTTAGACAAAGGCCTTGATTTATAGGACGGTAAGAACCAAATATAGTTATTTTACGTGCAGCAATTAAACTAAATAGGTCCACTGCCTAACAAAAAATGGATAGCCTTTTCAAACGATTTTAAGACAAGCAAGCAAAAAGTCTTTTCATTCTGTGATTACAATGAAATTCAAAGTTCATCAGATCTTGCTCTTCTGCTTAGCATAAACCAAAAATGCACCATTTAACTTGCAGTCATGCATAACGCAGAACAAAGGGTGCCCTCTACTTAGGGATCAGGTGAGTAAACCTGATGTTAGACACCACATCTCAACAGCACCTGGGGCCATGCAAACAAGGGCCAGCACCAGAGGTTAACGCACCTCACTCAAAACTACAAACAACCTCCCAGTGATGCAATAAAATCCTAAATTAACCACAATATTCCTGCTGAGAAACAGCACAAACTATGCACAAACGTAAGCTGGTATTTTATTGTCTGAGCATCAGTCAAAAATTACTGTTGAATCGATAAACCTTCAACCTTAGTACTGAAACTATATAAAAACAATAGCTTACAAACATGACATAGCTTGTTTCAAGCTTTTTACTGTAACACCAACAGAATGTTAGCATGATAGAAACCATGTTTCTAGAAAGGAAATTTAATGTGGTTATGTATTTTGAAACAACAATTGATACACACTACAGTTACGTATGTTTTTGTGATCTATGAATACAGCTACAACCTTACAGGACTTGATTTAATTGCATCCCAATACCATCTGTAATAAAATTAAGAGCATATTATAATCTGAAAAATATTGCACTGGATGAACAATTATTCTCTTGTTGTCAAAGACATTTATTTTTGAGGCACATACTGTAGCCCATAAACAGTAACCGTTTATTGTATACAAACTTTTTATTTATTGTCAGCTTTCTTCATGTTTTGGTCCAGTGTGTCCGAAATTTTGGCTTCCTTAATTTTTGCATAACTCTATTCAGTTAGTGCATCCACTCATTAATGTAACTACACATTTACAGACCTGATTCACAGACTGCGTATGCATAAACACAAAACTTACACAAAGGCCTCTTTGTCGTCATTTGGTTTAATGCAGCGCACATAATGAGGGGTGGTAGCATTGAGAGTCTCCATCAGAAGATGTAAGGAATTCCGAAACTAGAAAAGGGAAATATTACAAGCATTTATTGAATTACTGTACTGGTCCTGGAGTACAGATGCCCTACGTATTTTGCAGCACTAATGAATCTTACACAGTTAATCATCTAATGAAAAAATATATTTAAAAAAATATATTTAAAATGGACTATTTGGACTACATCATACAGCCTGGATTATAGGGCCTTGTCCTTGTGGCCTGACACAGCATGTGTTAAATTCAATGTAGGGCGTGGGTAATGTGATATCTTATTTTGAATAATGTATCAGCACAGTATGTGTTTAATCAGTCCCTTTAGAATGCAAAAGAACCACACACACCATAAAAAAACCAGCGTAAAAAAACCAACCACAAGTGTACAATAACTGCATAGGCTACATAGAAAACAAGTAGCTGAATGGACATCACCCTATTATAAAATTATTTTATTTTTTTTGTTTTTAATAATTCTTTATATTTGCCACATGTTTGCAAACTTAAAATATTCCATTAAATTATAATACTGTGACTCATAAAAACGTATTGTGATTTTTTCATTTGTCCACCCTCAGTGACTGTCAGTAAGAGATACACGTAAGTGTTCATCATGTACTTCTTGAGACTTTACCTGGTGGCCAACAGTTTTGCGGTGTTCACGGTTAGGGCCTTTGATCATAGGCTTAGCGGGTCGGACATTAATCCTGGAGGCTTTGCCTGGTGGAAGTAGAGGTGGAGTGTCTTTTCCCTCCTGAAAGAGATCTGCCACCAACTGGAACTGAGGGAAGAAAGCAACCACATACATTAAAACAATATTGGATTCCTTTTACAAGATAAAACATGCATTTTCCAGTATTTTTGGAATCTTTAAAGGCTTGTGAAGTTTATTTTTCTGTATAAGTCATTTTAGTCTTAGACACGATTCAGCATCAAAATAATCCATAGATTATTTCAGTGTAATTGACCGTTGGGGTCCTATATTCCATTATTTTCCTAAAACATGCGATGCACATGGGGGGCCTTTTAAGGTAAAGTGAGATGAGATGAGATGAGATGAGATAAGATAAGACAATACTTAATCCTCAGGTGGGGAAGTATTGTATTACAGCAGCAGAAAAGGCAATGCAATAACATTCAATAGATTTAAAAGTAAATGAATAGAGTTATAGATAACTTATCAAAGGGTGCAAAGTGTGCAATGAATATGCGTTATGACATTATGTGTGGGGGAAGTCTCAGGAGCTATTCTGCAGTCCGATTGCTGCCGGCACAAAGGAGCACCTGAATCGCTTTGTCTTGCACTTGAGGGAGACGAGTCTGTGTCTGAATGTGCTCCACATCTGCCACAGCTCATCGTACAGTGGATGTGCAGGGTTTGTTGAAGCCCAACAACCAAGCTGGCCTTCTTTACTAGTTTGTTCAATGTTTGCTTCCCTGGCCTTGATGTTAACAGAACACGGTGTAAATGAGTGTTGACCTAGAATTAGTAAATCCTCCCTGCTTAAGAGATATCATACATATTCTTACATCTCGATTAGTCTACACTGTGTCTGCTGGTTGTAGATCAGGTCAGCATGTGTCTGCCTAGCCGGAAACATTTTGAGTCACTTAACTACTTAAATCTCTTAACCAATCAGACATAGAACATGAACTTAATCGAGTTTCAGCCACACAGATAACAGTCCTCTACATGGCTACAGAATGTAGTTTCAGGACACAAATACAGTAGAGCTTAAGCCAAAACAGGAGTGCAGCACATGGTCTGTTCTTCCACAGAAACTGTAGATTGGTTGACATTCTATGGCAGAATTTCCTAAATTCAGCACTGTAAATGTTCCTGGCATTGTGATATATCTAAGAAAAACACACGGAAAGCCGTTTGTAAAGCTTGCAATGCCGAAATTTCTAGAGGGGGAGCATCCACAAAGACTTTCTGAGTTGGTTCCTCTGATCGGTCTGAAGTGGTTCTAAATAGCCGCTGGAGTTTGGAGCACCAGTCCTGCTGGAGTGCAGGCTGATCCGGAAGAGTTGCGGGGCGCAGCCTGGGGCAGGACCTACAGGAGAACAGCACGGTCCGGTTCTGATGTTCTGGTAGAGGAACGAGAGCGGATGCATTGTTTTTTCTTCACTCCATGCAAGAGAGGGGCGGGCACAGGCGCACAAAGACTTCCTCAACATCGGGATTAATTTATCATATAAAATCAAAACATCCCGATCGCTACAATATGAAGCACAGAAGAGGCAAGACCCATTCAAAGGGCAGCTGGTGCCTAGTGGTTAGGATGTAAGCCCTGCGATCAGGAAGTCATGGGTTCGATTCCCAAAACCGCTAGGCACCTCTGAGGTACACTGAATTTCATTTGAATTTCACGTTTGACAGAATGGTCACTTTTCGTCTGTGTTTTTGAAAAGGCAAGGACGTTTTCCAGTGATTACAGTTAATATATGGGCTATACCAATATTTGTTTTCATACACTATTTTGTTATAGGCCTACAGAGAATGTTGTTATATCTTTCACCAGTTTTTAAAGCACTTGTTCTGAATGCACTTTGTTCATGCACTTCGTTCAGAATATAAAAATGCACTTGAATTCACTAGTTTTATGAGAGAAGATATTTAATTGTATAATATTTCAGCCATGTTGCTTTTAGGCATTTTATTTCTAATTTTATTTTATATTGTGCAGTGTTTGAATGCTAAACAAATGTTTTCATAGTTTTGTTACAAATGTATTCTTTAAAAAAAATTAATAATAATAATTGTTTTGGTTTTCGGCCAAGTGTTTCCTCATTTTCGGTTTTTAGTCTTGGATCAAAAAAACATTTCGGTGCATCCCTAAAAATAAACAAGTCAAATGATCCAGGACTTTGCTTAAAAAAGCTGCAAGTACACTGAACAAATAAGAACACTGTACACACTCATGTAACTGTACACACTCATGTAAGCATTAACAAAAAACACAGACTCTTTCAGTAAGTCAGTAATTTACTTTTTAAAAGGATTAAAAAGTAAACACCCCCACATCCACCAAAATGAATAAATAAAACAATATTTTCAAATAAACTAAGGCAACTGTGGCAATAAATATAGATCATCTGAGGTCCCCCCCAAAAAAAAGCACAACTCCCTGGTCCTGTTTCTTTGTTCTATAAAAAGTTTAACAAAGTATGAGTGAGTTTGTAAAATGTTTATTAAAGGCTCTTTTCCTGTCTCACCCTGCTGGCCTTCAAGATGTTAATCTGTTCTTCATACACAGTGTCTCTGTTCTTTTCCAGGAAGCCATCACACTGATACTCCACCTGAGAGGGGAAATGTACAGTCACCAGGCTAAACATGTACATCAAAAAGCCAGAAAAATACACCATTGGCTCACATAACAGAACTTCACAAAATCTGGAACACAGAACTTTAAACATTATTCCGCACCTTATCTCTTGTTTTTAACTGTTTCAGACATTCACTTACTATTGTCAATAGTTTTTAGAACTGTGTTACAAGACTCCCTTTGACCTCTGACATAGGTCAGATTTCAAAGCGCTCACTTTGTTTCCCAGAGCCGAAAAGTACTACTATCCAAAGTATCCAAGGGAAAACTAAGGGATGAACCACCTAGGTGTGTTACCACCTGTGTGTAACGCACTTCACTGAAACAGGAAAACATTATTTACATAAATACATACCGGGCTCCAGACAAAATAAAAACCTTAGGAGACATTGGCTCCTAAACACAAAATATTTGGGAGCCAAATTATTTTTTTAGGACCCATAACATGTAGTTAACCTTTATGTTTCTTTTATTTTAGAACGCACTCTGAAACAGGTTGCCAGGTCGTGCAAATCATGTCAAACGAAACTCCATCTTTCAACAGTGCTCTCAATAGAGAGGTGTTGGTCGCGAATGAGTTGGTTCTTTGACTAAATAAGGGAAAACATAGAGCCATTTGGCATAGACATAGAATATTACTAGACTGACAAAAGACATAGAATATTACTAGACTGACCACAGACATAGAATATTACTAGACTGACCACAGACATGCAATATTACTAAACTGACCACAGACATAGAATATTACTTGACTAGATGACTAGCTGCATCGTATGTCAGCATTGCTGCCATATTGCGAGAGGCACTGCTGTGGAGTGGAGTAGTGGATAAAGATGTCTCACACATGTTCTGCATGGGGCTGTACAC
>JBBPCX010000023.1:9910850-9921450 GCA_037974365.1 Hydrocynus forskahlii | reverse complement strand
GAAATTTAAAAACTAGTCACAAAATGAAAAATCTAGTCGCATTGGCAACCATTTTAGTCGCCATCTGGAGCCCTGTACATAACTTTCTTTAAACCTTTAACAGAAAGTCTTTTGTAACTACATTTTAAAAGGTTGTGTACCGATACAACCTTCAACAGTTTTGCTCAGAGGTTGAGGTCTTAGTGTAAGGGGGATACAAACTAATATTCCAGACCATGTGCAGTAATTAATTAATCAAACACACTAAGTTCAGTGGTCATTGTAAAGTTCAGCTGATGTGTTTCTTTGGCTGGAATTACGAGCTATGCATAAACTATACTTCTGAAAGACATTCAAAATCAATAAGATACTGAGAAGCTCTCTTGAGGGTTCAGCATCTGAACTCATTATCCACACACAAATGCTTTTGGACGTTACAGAGCACTGCCAGTGCTTTTCTACAGGAGAGTAAGTGAGAATGAAAAATGAATTATTCTGCAGCACCTCAGAGACCAATTTACAGGTCCCATGACACAGTGCAACATGCAATTCAGACCGCGTCTATCAACAACATAATGACATTTTAAGGGGATGGTACAAACAAAAAAGTCTAATTTAGACAGTTTCCTTTCCACTTATACCAGATATAGGCAATCAGATCAGATTGGTGTTCACATTTTGCTTTTAGTTTTGCATTAGAGCTACAAGTTTTATGTAGCTAACAAACTCTAGAAGTCAATAGTCACCTAAATCTTTTTTGTATTCTTCCTTTCCTTCCTAGCTCATTCAAACTGTTTGAAACTCTTCATTAAAGTGTAATATTGTCAGTGTGGGTAAGGACTCTTACTGAGAGCTAAGGAGATAAAAATCTCTGCAACAGGCAACCACTTCAGACAACAGTTGGGCTGGTATTCACCTTCTTATGGAGGACAGTCTTGTGGAGTACTTATCGGATTACTCCCTTTTTATGGTGGTTATTGCTACAACACCTGATTCTAGAACAGACATTCTACTTGTCTAAATAGCTGTCTGGCAGCATTTGGCTGGTGAAATTCTGTTCATTTTTTATAAAGTCACACTGTTTCCTAAACCACATCAACAAGGCTATGCCACCCACTGAGGATCTGCATGCAATTTGTCTCACAGATTCAATGCTAAATTAAAGAAACACTTCAAACATGTTTTGGCTGACTGCCCACAAGTAGGTTAAGTGGAATCGGGTAAATTAGATTTTTTGCCAACCTTTTCCTTACAGTTTGATTTAATTGAACTTAACCCACCTTATCCGCAAAGTGGACCACAATGAAGGAGCTATTGGACATCCTCGGCTTCTCAAAGTGCTCGCTGCTCAGATGTTGGCTGTAAAGCTTCTGAGCCCAGTTCTTATCTGTTCCTTTAGGAACCTGCAAGAAACATCCACGTTTTGGGTTACCGATTGTGGGACTCATTTGATGTTGCTCCAAATTATGCTCAACAGCTTCAAAGACTTTTCACGTATAACCAGATGGGGAAAATGAATAAATAATCTACTTGTTTTCAGAAGTCTTTAAATGTGAATGAGCCATTAAATGCAGATATGTGTGTAAGGTAGACATGTGTGACAATGATTCAGGATCACAAATCATTTTGAGAAATAAATTCCTTGATTAAAACAGAAGTAACCTTGCACTCTTCATCTAGCAGGTCCAAGATACCAAGCTTGGCCTCTATGAGGTCAATGCAGGGCTGGTTGTCATAAAAATCAATGAGTGTCCATGGGATCAGCTCCTTCATGTACTCTTCTTGCTCCAGTTTAAAAACATGCTGCAGGAATTACATCAAAAATTGATTAATTAACCATTTTATTTCTAATGCTGTTTAAGAAATGCATCTGAAAAAAGTAATATGAACTTAGGGAGGAAATTAGTGGCTTTTCATTACTCACAGAGTTAAACTGTTGCTGAAGTTTCTCATTGGCATAGTTGATGCAGAACTGCTCAAAACTGTTGATCTCAAAAGTTTCAAATCTGTTAAAACATAAAACCAGCTGGTTTGTGAAGGAATTTGTGAATCAGAATCCACTCTAAGAGGAGCAACATTTTAGCACATACACGCACTTTTGGCTCTATTTTCTATTTACTCTGGGAATAAGTCTTTAACAATCCTAATGGTCATGTATTGATTAATATTTTACTATCAGCAGTTCTTTAATACAATAGCTCAGACAGTCATATTCAATGTTTTTGTCTTGTACAGAAATAATGGAAAATACCTAAAGCCCAAAAGGCTGATGTTGCATATAGCAGTATATGTACATTTATGCATCAAATCACTTCTTCAGTTGCATGCAACAAAACTTAAATACACAAAACACTGCAAAAACTAATACTGAACATGCCAAGCATTTCTGTTCCAGAAGAATTACCCATAAATGTCTAGCACTCCGATGAAGGAGTGTTGTTTAGAGGATGTGTGTAAGGCCTTGTTGATGTGCTCTACTATCCAGTCAAAGAGTTGGGCATAAATGTGTTTGGCCAGAGCGTCACGGGCATTAGATGCCTGGGCCTGGGACATGTTCTTCACATAGGTCTCAGCTGTAGTGACCAGCTTTCTATGGCAAAGCCAATGCTCCATCTGCTCCCGCTCTACACCCAGCAAATGGCAGAAATTATGCAGGTGAGAATCATTTCTCTGCATGATAGAAAGCAAGAACTCAGTATCAGTACATTTGAAGTATCACTACTTAAACTGCAGGCTTATCATTCAGTTACAAATCCTAATTTATATGCATAGTCTAGGAAATACTAAGCCACTTATTCTATATTTAGTAAATGACTATATACACACATGTGAATATATACATATATAGAACACACACAATATGTACACTAGGTGATAATTAAGTAAAAGGAATGAAGCCACTGCCATCATGTAAGAGGTTTAAAGACCTTGATATGTACTTAAAAGAGCAAATCAAATCAACAGTTGCACTCAACAACAGTTTCAAAAGATCAAGTGAGAAATTGCTCTCCCTGTAACCCATGAGAAATTGGTCATTTAGTAATACTTACATAAAATACTTACAGAAATATGGCATGACTCTCCATCTCTCTCTGAAACAATGTCCACATTTCCAAGGTGTAAGATGGAGGCAATAATCTTAAAGATGCTCATCTGATGAGTCTCCTTAACACCTGCATCATACAAGTCAAAGTGTAAATGTGTATATAAACAAGGCAAACAACATTCCTTGACATAAAAAGTTTTAATTAGATAAAGCGATCAGTTTCAGCATAAGAAGTGAAAAGTGTGACCCTCACCCAGCAGTGAGAGTGCTTCCCTTGTCTTCTCTAAGTCCTCAGCATCATTCACCCCATCAATGAAGATGTTCTCACCAAGAAATGTGTAGGTAAAGTCTACTGCACTAGCTATAAATCAAAAATCACATGGTAATGTTTAAAACACAGTACATCTTCAATATAGGGCTACACAACACATTACTTGATAATCATTTTTGCAGTGGTCTTTACAGTACTGCCAATGAACAAAGGCTTTCACAAAAACATAGGTTATTCAAATAGTGTAAGCCAGAGATTTTGACTGTATTTTTGGTATCCTGCAAGGCAAACTGAAATCACAATACGTACAAATGTCATTTCAATATGGCATTTAATTTTTGTCCCAAAACAAATTTTTAAACAGAAAAACAGTGTACTGTACAGTCCAAAGCAGTGGGAGAAAAATAGAACTATGCTGTCGTTTTGTACAGTAATATTACACAATATTATGATGCTAATTAATCCTACATAGTTCTAGTAAAACAGCAAAGAAGATATGAAACATAAATACCAGCATTTATCAGTATAAAGTTACTGTTTTACTTACTCAGGGCTAGATCTTTGAACTCCGGCAGGCAAGCTGAAGCACAGAGCTGATAGAAGATGTGGTAGTTTCTTTCATCCTTGGCCTATGGAAATACATTGCCAACAGTAAATTAACCACTTTGTGAAATTCCTTATTCACCAGGAATTTTGATAAATCAACAAGCCCTTGTTAGAGATGTAATTAAAGCTAAAAGCTTTCCTCCTACACCACACTCACCTGAAATACTACTCTGGACTTCTCCAACAAATAAGTTCGCATGCTAGCTCCAATGATGTGATACCTCCTGTCAAAGCCAATCTGGATGTATTTTCCAAAGCGGCTGCTGTTGTCATTGCGTGTCGTCTTTGCATTCCCGATTGCCTGCAAGGGCAGAGCGCATTAATGTAAAATCCATTGTCATGGGGTGTTTGTAGAAGTGTGGAAAAAGGGCACAGATCAGTGAAACTTTTTACAACTTTTCTAACTAGACATTGTGCATTATTGGTAGCTAAGCCATAAAATCCTGTTTGCCATATTGCTTGAAGAACTGTTTGCAACACTGCTTCAAAAATTATCTCTCTTTCTAATTTGTGTCAGTATTCTAGTTTCTCTTGATGCAAAAGACATTTTGTTGCAGCGAATGATGCTAAAAGCAATTGATCACTACTGATGTTAGAGCTCTGCTTTGTAATGTGATGTAGCACACTGACAAAAATGAAAATTGTAGGAAATTGTGTTTCTCTGCATACTGAGAGCTCTGTTCTATCATAAGCGCTCATTAGAACTGAAATTAAATGCCTAATTGACAGAGATTTAGATGCTCAACTTGGAAGTCAGATTTACTTCCTAAAGGGCAGACTGCAACTGCCCTACTCTTATCAGTGCAGACAGACACAGTATGACACCGTGGCTAAATCCTCCAGCTGAAGTGTGTCCTCACTGTGGTAAGGCAGTGATGGGAATGGCATCAGAAATGTAGTCTTGTTTGCTAGCACAGTTGTGTACTTGCTTGATTAAGTATAGTGACCTTGTTAGTGACTTGTTCAAGTATTTAACATCAATGAAAAAAATGAAGAGTATCCATTTTTAATTCAATGCTTGCAAAAATATAAAGTTTAAGAAGGACAAGGAGAGAAAATAATAATAAAATGGGAAAATGGCAGTTACTCTGCACTGGTTGTCCAGTGTTGTAGATGTACTGGTAGAGTTAGGACAGCGTTATTACAATGTTATTAAGGATGATAATAATATAATAGCACTCTTCAGTAGGGATTTGCCTTATAAACTCCATTACTTGGGATTATAAGCTTATAACAGAATCATGACTGTATTATAATAGGAATTCACATCCATCAGCTGCCAGTGTCAATCTCTTCAAAACGTCATGATATAGTGTATTCTTTAATCCTTAAAAAAATGCTTAAAGGTTATTTAGTGCTTGCTATGTTGATAATGTTGTGAAGACCTTATGTGGAAAACCGTAAAGTGAAGTGTACGGTCATAATGGCTGTGCTTTAGCAATGCATTGTTTTGATACCATGCACCATTATCAAGCCAAAAAGGTGAGGCGTCATATCAGTAATAATGTAATGCTATGAAAGTTGTTTCATAATATACTGCACCTCCATAATGGGACTGGAAGCCAGCACTTTCTCCTCTACATTTGTGTCACTGGCTGATCCTCCTACAGTGGCAAAGTAGCGCATGGCGTATTTTGCAGACACAGTCTTTCCAGCTCCCGACTCTCCACTCACTATAATTGACTGATTCTTCTCATCTCTGCAGGGGGCACAGTGCAAAGTACAGTCTTTTTTATGAGGATGTTTCATAATACATATAAATAATGCATTTACCCATGGCACTTGTGTATTGTAAAGTAAAACACTAACTGGTGAGACAAAAAAAGAAGTTTTTTGCTGACTTTGTCTATATCAGCACTACATCTTGATTTTGTTGACCAGAGGCATGCACTTATCTAACTTTTATTTTCACTTATATACTGGCCAATCAAAAACTGACCAGTCTGCCACCATGTTGACACATTTTTTGTTTCAAAAGTCTGCACACATTCTCTACTGGGGACAGGTCAGCAGTGCAGGCAGCCCAATCCAGTTCAGTCCAGTCCAGTCCACTTCCACAGCCATGCCTTCATAATGTGTGCAGAATGTGGGTTTCCATTGTCTTGTAGAAAACTGTATGGACATCACTGGAAAAGATGTCATCATCCTGAAGGCAGCATATGTTGCTCTACAATCTCAGTGTACTTTTCTGAATCATTACTGAATTTGTTTAACTCATTACTAGCCCTAAAATTGTCCCTAAACTAGGGCATTAACGACTTCTGATTTTTTCAAGTCGACTTATACATCAACAAAGTCGAAGTCGAGTCGACTAGTCGTTTGATGATGTCATCACAGACGCAGCAGAGGGACACAGGTGTCCAAGATTGAGCAACTTTTATTGAAGTTCTCTGTAACATTAACAGTCAACATCACAATTAAACAAAACAAAACAACGGCTGATACCTTGAATTTTCTGGTAAATTTAAGTGTACAACAGAAAGTGGGAACAGTTTAAGCCGTGCAGCCACACAGCGTCCTCTGGACTGGACGACTCTCTGCAGTGCCAGCGTTAGCCATGTTTGCTAGCGGTGCCGTTTCAGATGCCGTGCAGAACACCGGTACTGTTACTGTACTTTAACACCGACATGCAGATTGTTTGTGTGTCTAGAGTGAAGGATCTCCACACATGTGATGTGTGTCTGTCTCCTCTGCTGCCGTGTCTCTCGTCTTCTTTTGGTTTTGTGTTTAGATTTTCCTCGCGCCAACGGTACCGCCCTTATCATGAAGGGACTATAATAATTGGTTAAGTCACGGAACGCGTGTCAGTGTCAGCCAATCAGAGGTAGAGATTGCATTGTGTACACAAGTGCGCGCACAAAGAGAGGAAAAAAACACACGACTAGTCGACTTCTCTCAGGGGCCGTCGACTTGTGCCTCTGAACTCGACTAGTCGACTATTCTGTTAACGCCCTACCCTCAACCTCAACGTATTTTGGAATTTGTTGCCAACATGAAATGCAGTAATAGATATATTATCAGATTAAACGAAACTGACAAACAAAACATGAAATATCTTTGGGTCATTCTGTCTGCAATCAAGTAGAAATCAAAATAAATTTAAGAATCACTGCATTTTCTTATTTGCATTTTCCATACTGTCCCACCTTTTCCTATATGAGGTTGTATATATAAACCAACCCCAAATAGGAAACGGTGGAATACAACCTGTAATTGTGGATTAAACACTTCAATGTTTATTAAGATAATATATAAGGCAGCATGAGCAGTGTTATTGACTTCTGCACAGATTTCTTAAACAGCAGATTAGCATAAATATTACAGCCCACTTTAGCTAAGTAATTGCACAGTATATACCTGGCCATCTGTTTATAAGCCTCTTCTGCCACAGCAAATATATGAGGGTCCATGTCCCCCATATTCTGCCCACTGTATGCATTGATGACCTCTTCTCCATAGATCTGCAGTTGCTGATATGGATTAATTGCCACCAGTACAATACCTGAGGAGCAGAGGGAGAGTCTGAGCTAAAGAAAAGCAATTACCAGTAAATTTCTGGGTCAAGCATTTGTATGTTTATTCATTATGAGTAACTGTGGGACAGATCAGCTTTAGAAATTAAAATCCTTCTTGTAGCACATTGTGTAGAGCACAAAAACACAATTTTCTCCTAAGTAACCTATATTTTAATGTTTGTTTGGAAATTGGGAATATACCATTTTTAGAAATGCAAAAACTGAAACAAAATAGAAATAAAAAATAGAAATAAAATAGCAAATGACACTAATATTTGAATGGTTAAGACAGCTGTGGTAACTGCATTGCTATGTGCTGACTGGTACAATAAACTGGAGATGTTTGGTAATCAAAAATCACAAAAGAAGGGAACAAAAATGTGTGAATGATTAATGCAAGATTCCAGTCATTTTTCCATACAATTCTCCTGATGTATTAAAGCAGTCTGCTCTTCTCCCTCATATCAACTGTTTCACCAGAACTTCCTGCTATGTCACAGAAATATGGAACAGTCGCTTCTCTATCTCTACTCATCATCACAGAACTAGAGCTGCATATCAAAAGACTACATTTGAATGTCTGGCAAAGAATCTAGACATACCTAGAATGTGGAATTATTGAAACATCTAGCTAGTAACGTACTAGTAAAAAAAAAAAACGAATCACCTTAACAATGAAAAGCTCTTTAACAGGAACTACCATGTTGCCATGAACACGGACAAACCAATAAAAACACTGACTGCGTTAGGTAATGAGCCAGAGAGACACATTTATTCTCCTCCATGAATGTAAGGGGAGAGTGTTGCAAAATAAAATGTAGACTAAAACAGACAATCATATTTAATACAACACTGGAAAATATATGTACCATAATTTAAAATGCCTATATAGCTGCACATAAATCTGGGCATCCAAGATCAAATTATGTTTTGTTGCTGTTCCAAGTGAAAATGAGTACACAGCCTTTACAGAGAACACAACTCTGATCACTTTCACAATTACACTATTACACAAATACAGTACCCTTTGCAAAAATTATGACATCAGAACAGAAGAACCTGAAAATACATGTACTGTCACACCCCTAATGTACCCCTATATGATTTTTGAGATGAAGCAAGCTGCCATCACGAGGGGGAAAAACATCTGCAATGAAGTCTACAAAATTACAGTAATGAACTGACACTGCAGACTTACCACAGTAAGTGTAAATGTGGTTGGACTCCAAGAAACGGACCCTGAGGTTGTGCAGCACTGCGGGTTCGTGCAGGTAGCTGAGTGCTGTAAGGTCATTTTCTCCCACCAGAATATCTGGGTTCCGAAGGAATGGGAGTGGGTTGTTTTTGGGACCAACTGAATATTCTGATGTCTGAAAAAAAAGAAAAAATAACACACAGGCACATATATACACATACTTTATATATATCTATATATAGAGATTAAGCCTAGAGTCAGTGTTTATTACAACTGCATCGCTGTCATTTCCAGTTGGCATGTGAATTACCTACAACAACTCAGTCCACCAACACAATAATGTACAAAAATACTCTCTAAACCAGTATCATCTCTAAACCAAGATCAGTAACACACAACTGAAAAGTTCCCTAATGGACTGAAGGGACTGCAGGCCACAGCACAGATCGCCAAGATTTTGCATTTAAAGAACTGTGTGTGGCATCTTTTACTTATTCAATTTTCATGCTCCTGCAGAACCAATTTATTTCTTCTGCTAAAATCATTACCAGTGATTAAATTCCATAGCAGTAAATTTTAGGAGTTCAAGAGATTGGAGGGATTGCTTACGGATTCATCTTCTAGTTTGAGGTGCAGAACAGGTTCTCCTTCTTTGTAGTCTTTAATAATCTCAGCAGGTTTCCACACCTCCTCTGGGTCAGGGATCCAAACCCGAGTGTACTACAACACACACACACACACACCACAGACAGTCTAGATTATTTTATATGACAAAGCCACTGCTTTCCTCTCCTAGTGACCCAGTAGCTCATTTCTGTCCCTTATAACCCATGATGGAAATCTCTGACCTCAGAATCAGAAAACTTTATTCAGTTACGATTCCATGCATGAATTGTAACAATTAAAAGCAGCAAACAAATCCATGAAATATCCCTTTTGATTATTGTGATATGAGAAAGAATAAATAATTAAAATTACAATTAATACACAAGTGGAATAATTATTACACAGGGGCATTTTCATGAGAAAATGTGAAGTGTGATTGGTGGTTGCAATAAAACCAGTGTTTAGAGACACCCAAACATTGATTTTATGGAAATAAAAAAAGTTTGGCTTAAAAAAAATTTACTCGCAATGTGGACTCAAACTGGCAATCTTAATTCAGTGCCTGCCATTTTACCGCTGAACCACCAAGGGGCGTGGTAACTTGCTGTCTCTTACCAAGCCATTTATGAGTAAGGACAGCTTAACGTGTAGCCGCGTTCACAGGCTGATTATTCATTCATTAGTCATCACTGAGCATTCACAGTATTAGAAACAATATTGTGAATGAGTCAAGGTATTAAGAAGGTGTTTGTTATTTCAACCATATAAACAGTGAAATGAAACAACAATCATAGTGCAGCACAGCAAATAATAAACACAAGACATACAAAGTACTGGTATGGACAAGAATAAAAATATATGTAAACACCCCAATGTATTACACAAACTAAACACTAACTACAGTATTGATACATGTTGGAAGATTAAAAAGCATATGATTGGTTTTATTAAAAGTAAATGTGATCAGAGAACACCATTTTGTAGTTGTGGTCCATCACATACATAACTTCATGAGAAACTCTCCTGAAGAAAAGCAATTCTAATTTATTTTTGTATTGGTATATCTCTCTGCTTTTCTATTACTTCCATTGTAAAAGAATCAGAATCAGAATCAGAAAACTTTATTTATCCCGGAGGAAATTGTTTATGTGGTGACAACTACATCTCACAGACACAGATAGACACAAGACACCAGAATAATGTAAAATAAAAAGTAAGATAAAGTACTATAATAAAATAAATAAAATAAGTCTAGTATAAGTCTAAATAGAATCCAAATAAAATACAATAAAATCTGAATAAAAATAAAAATCAGTGGAAAGAAACAACCATAATATGAATATAAGTGGTAATATTGCACATAAGATGTTACAGTAATGAGT
>JBBPCX010000023.1:9894254-9910750 GCA_037974365.1 Hydrocynus forskahlii | reverse complement strand
GACCCCTTTGTTGCCTTGGCAGTATGTTTTGGGTCATTGTCATGCTGGAAGACCCACAACCCATCTTCAGTGTTCTGTCTGAGGGAAGGAGGTGCTCACCCAAGATTTGACAGTACATGGTCTCGTCCATCGTCACTTTTCTCTAAACGTCTCTGGTGATTTACAATGAATCGATGAGGTTCACGTTGACAAGTCTGATTGAATCCCTGGTCTAATTAAGTGTCTTCTACAGATAGCGCCAACTCAGTTGGGCAGTATACAGGAGACATAATAGGTCTTGAAATGAGTACTCATAGATTAATTGTATGAATTCTTGTGATAAAAGATAAAGCTGAATATCCTCCAATTCCTCCCTTTAATATTTCACATTTCTGGAACTCAAGCTTTCAGCTCACCAAGAATCAGTCAATACCCTGAAACATGACAGACCTCATGAATGAGCATTGCGATGTAAAAAAAAAAAAGCTGTATGCTGTTTTGTTTTTTTTTTGCTGTTTTGATTAGATAACTGCACTTTTTCACATTTTGATAAATGACATCTATGCTGCATTCTAAACCCCTGAGTACAATTTACAGAAAAATGGTATAAGTCACAGTAAAAACCACTTCTCAAATTAGAATTCAACTCAAATATTCATAGTCTTGAGAGAGACCAACATGATCATTAATGGCCATCTACAGCGTACCACAGTATTTTCATCAGGCTATATCTGCTATGGATGAGACAGAGATTGTTCGAACAACACCTGTATTACGAGTTTGTACAACATTATGAAGGCCAAATAAAGAATTGAAGATGGGCTGAAGAGATGAAGAGATGCAACACTGTTTTTGGTAGTTTTTCATTGTCTATTTACTATATAAGTCGGAACCCAAAACCATGGTCGGTCATAAAAGAGTAAAATTTGACAGAACGTTAAAAAGGCCATAATAGAAACAATAAATTAAGTATACACTGTTGACTTAATTATGGCAGAATAACCAACCCCACAACACCTATTACTTCCTATAATCACAGCAGAACCATTAACTAATCATAGAAATCTCTTTAGAAGATGTGGGCACAGTAAAAACATTACATCACTAGTACATAAAAGTAATCACTTAAGTGTAATACTATGATCAAATTAAAGGAAGTAGGCAGAAAAGAGAGCTGTTTTACTGAGCAGAGAGGAGAGGGAGGAATGCATTGTTCTGGTTGTCTCTCAGGTTTCATTAGCTCCACTTAAATTCTCATATTTACATGCAGGTAATGTTGGGTGTAAAAGGCTAGGTACTACTTGTTTCCATGCTGGTGCTTTTCTAACCACACCCAGGACTATGTATCAGTGCACTGACAATAAGCTCAGGTTCAGCAAGACTGGGTGTGTACTACAGGAAGTACTGCTTCTCTCTACCTGTGATCTTCGGTCTTTCTACTATCCAGGAACAACTGAATTGTGTGTTGAAACCTGATACAACAGCTTGACTGAGCTGATACTGCAGGTTCTGACTCATTTAACACATGTGATCCTCCCTTGATGGACTGTACTTCAACCAGGAGTGGCCTTTGCATACTGATCTCGCTTACAGCAAGCAATAGACACTGTCAGATACTTATTTATATGACTTTTTGCCACATTGTATTTTCATGTTTGAAGCTCTATTGGGACAGAATTAATTACACATGGGGAAGTTCTGTAAAGCAATTTAACCACAGTTTTGTAATGTCTGTGACTGATTTGTATGGGATAAGAAATATGAGTATAAATTGGAGCAGGCATCACCAAATGGCGGATCTCCATCCGGATCCGAGATGAAGTAATTTTCATGGAGCATTATTTTGGACGGTCGTGGCTATTGACAGCAGGCGCTGCTATTCAAGTTAATACGACAATAGCTTTACTCGGTTGTTAACTAGTGGTGAGAAGTTTGGCTCTGTTCAGAGAGCCGGTTCGTTCAGCTCCCAAAGGGCTCTTAGTTTATTACCACCTGTAGTAGTGTTGTGCGGGTCGGCTTTTTTTAACACCTGCCCCAAACCAACCCGTCAGGAGATCCAAACCGACCCGCCCAACCCGCAAAACTACGCGTAGGTAATGACCCAAAACCGGCCCGACCCGAGGAAAAAACAAATAGTTGAACACGTGTTGATCGATAATGAAATGTGTTTTGTAACTTTTACATTTATTTGACTGGGACTACTTTTATTTATGGTAAAATAGTTAGTTGTTCACATTTTTGTGGAATTGTGGAAACCATATGAAAACGTGGACATAGGGGAAGACTATAAGACACAAGATGGACCTCAGTTCAGACCTTCGACTTGGACGAAATTTAATAACTGGACCTCGGTGACTTTTAATTGAATACTCCTGAATTAGAGAGTTAGGAATGGCAACCAAATTTATGCACTGCCAAAAATCTGTTCCACAGGCAATATCTTTAACTGTTTGCAAGTGGAAAACATGTCACAATTTCATTGTCCCTAAATATTTGATTTAATCATTGTGTAGTTTGCCCTAACCATCTAGTTGTCTTAAGGAAGTATGCCACTAGCACAATCAATAATGTGCCTATTTACAGTAAAAAGTCAAAAGAAAACGGATTTGCATATTGTGGCATCATACTCTAGTACCAGTCTACATCATCCACACAGCTGAATCTGAGGGGGCACTGTAGATCCTGAACTGACCACACTAATGGTTGAAACAAAGAGCTGAAATTTTAAAAGCAACTGATATTTACAATCACAAAGAAACATATTTCAGTTTCAATGAAAGGGTAAGGGCCAGATTACAAAGAGATTACAAGAGATTGCAAAACAACTTTTCCCAACATGGGAATTAGCACAGGATTAATATGCATTGTAATGAAATATAAATATATAAAAGGAACCAGAATCTTTACTGACACAAGAGCACACAGCTCATAAAAATGATTTACATGGCAAATTTGGGAGGGAACAAAATCACTGAGAAACAACAGAATTATACAACTCAGCATTCACATAAAAGTAATCCTGGAAACCCCAAATAGTACTCAGATCTTTGTTTTGTCAGGCAATTGATTCTGAATCACTGAAAGATTGTGTATGATTGTTAATCCATGTTTATTGCTTGTCCCCTTTTAATTTTTTGTTTTGTTTTACAATTCTGATTATAAAATAGCCAGCAGATTACTAGCAAATCTGATACTGACAGCACTTCTCATCCATCAAAATATGATGAGCTGAAAGTTTGTTTAATAGGAACTTATCACATTTGGATGCCTGCTTTCAAGCACAAAGGTGGAAAATTCACAAATCCCAGGAGTTTCTGACAGACTCCTCTATTCATAAGGGCTCAGCATGAGTTATCACTAGCCATGGTGTCTGCTTCTGCATTCGTACATAATTTACATCTACAATAAATGCCTGAACGAGGAACAATCACTCCTCTTTAATTCTTTTTTTTTTTACTTTAACGAACATTTCAGTTTTTTGTTTTCCCCACTCCGCACTAGCTAACAAGGATGTTAATAAGCTGAGCCAGAAGTGCTAGAGAAGACAAAGCACATAAACGAGTGTAGTGTGGGTTGCTAGTACTTCAGTTGAGAACCCTTGGGCTAGGCACTATTAAAGCTTTTTTCCCATCATTAATGAGGTCATTATTGCCATATAGCAGGTGCCAAATAAAATGTACTGAAAGTGGTGCTGTGCAGCATTTTTGCCCATTTGTGAAGGTTCCTAAATGACAAGTTCACATGAGCTTGGTAATTCCAGCTGCAGTGGAGGAGGCATCCACATACACAACTGCCTCTAAGCTCCAGTCCCCCAGGACCTACACTACTTGTTTATCTGCTCCTCTGCCTCTGTACCTTAGATTTACACTGGGATTTTAACCACCCTTCAGGGGTTTACGTTTTACAAAAGTGACATATTTCCTGAAGCCTACATCTCTTTCCTCATAACGCTTTCCTGGTATAAATTTTCTTAAAAGGGCCCATATCCTGCATTGTTTTTTCCTCCTGAAGAGCTGATAATTTGATATAACAATTATAATCAATTTTACATGACCACCTTTCCAAACTGTTCTCATCTTCTTAATCCCTTAGACAAGATTTTGTTACAGTCTGTCTAAGACTAATTCTTTTATACCTCATAAAACACTCACAAATGTGTGGAGCTATAGTCTGGATGGGCTGGTGTTGTGGTTTACATAGTGCATCAAAGTCTGTAATATAATAAGTAAGCAGAATGATCTTACACAGATCCTCGTATAGCTAATAAGAGGTAATACAAAAGAATTTGTGGTTGTCTCTCCATGAAAATACAGTGGGGGCAGGGGTACACTGTGCCTCAGTCTAATCCTGTTCTAATACACCAATGGCAAACAAAAAAAATGAAAGGGCAAAACATACATTTCTTGCTAAAGACAAAACTATAAAGCTGGTATGTGGATCTGCTTTCGTTTAAATGTATGTTGCTTATTCACACTAATCGTATTACCTATTGTGGTTGAAACAGAATATACATGAACAGAGTAGCATATGTGAGTGTGTATGTATGTGCAAGTGTTGATGTTTGTGTGTGTATACCATTTTGAAAGTTGAGGTCGGCAGGGTGAGGTCACCTAAACCAAAACAGATGGAGTTTCAGGATTTGCCTCTTTACCTCTGGTGGGGATTAGATTATCAAGCAACTCATTACCCTACATTAAGTCGCTGACGTGAAGAACACAGAGTAAAGCGTGTGTGTGTGTGTGTGTGTGTGTGGGGGGGAGGGCATTTTAAACACTACAAATTCACATTCAAATGATCTCAGAGGGACACCCTAATGTACAGCTCTGTTAATGAATTTAATATTCTGGGACCTAGACCTATCCAAAGTCATCAAGCTGATCCAAAGTCATCAAGCTAATGTGTACACACTAAAGCTGTAAGCTTATATGTCTGAACAATTCTGAAAAGAATAATATATGACAGTGTAGATGTGGAACGAGTAAAAATGAATTTGTTGTAGTCACAGCCCAATGCAGAACTTCATGTTAACATTCAACGGCAAAACATGAGACTAGTCTGTCTCAGCAGCACAAATTAAACCCAATAGATGAATTGAACAGTTTTAAATATGTCTACTTTTGCAGCTGTGCTCTAAAACCTCTGTTTTGCCTGGAGAAATTGTCCCCATTAGGCACTCCAAATGCCAAACTCTAAGTCACAGAAAGCGGTCATTTATGATTATGTGATTTTTACACACCCAACCAGACCATAAATTCTATAATCTTCAGTAAAATTGCAACTATTAAGGCATTGAATCACATGTAGGTTTAAAAGCCCAACAATGTTATGAGCCAGTCAGGCATGTTCTCAATCCCTGAAACAATTTTTATAACACTAGCTGTTGCAGCACTGTCATGTTTTTCCTTGTCTTGATGCATCACAAAAAAAGAATAAAAGAGGGCGAATTTGACAAGAGGAGGCTGTCAGTAGCTGCAAACTGAGAATTGCTTGATTATTGTATGGCATAACTTTAAAAAAGCCTACATTACACTGATAAAAGGAACAATGAGGCATGGAACAGAAAGTGACAAGCTTCACTCAGTGCTTGGGAATTCAAAGCCCAAGTTCATTCAGCTGTGAGGCACTCATGTTTGGCCACTAAAGTTACATGAGTGAAACACAGCAGCACCATACACAGAATTTTCATCATGGGCAAAACATTTTATCCTCAATTTAGAAAGCAAAACACTGTTTCAGAAGGAACCCTTTACTCCCCAGCCCTTATATGGAAACAAAGTTGAAAGCAAAGTATTTACATATGTCTGCCCAATCAGCAGTGTGGCTCCTCCCCTTCACACTTTAGTTCTAAGGAGTGTCTCAATCCACATAAACTGTAAATATATTCAGCTGAGCAGAGGAGAGAACATTTACACCCATCAGCCTTAAAGGACACATAACAAAAATAAATAAAAAAAAACAAAAAACTCCACAAAACTATAGGATACAGGGTCTTTAAAACTGCCCATAGCAGTTCACTGTTGTACTGTCTGAAGATACGTAGCCAGAATAGCAGGAAAATACATTGTGTGGTCAAAAGTATTGGGACGCATTCAGACACATGGACTTTAATATGGCGTTAGTCTCCCCTTTGCAGCTATAACAGCTTCCACTTTTCTCTGAAGGCTTTCCACAAGATTCTGGAGTGTTTCTGTGGGAATTTGTGCCCATTCATTCTGTAGAGCATTTATGAGTTCAGACACTGCATGTTGAATGAGGAGGTCTGGCTTGCAGTCTCTGTTCCAGTTCATCCCAAAGGTGTTGGATGGGGTTGAGGTCAGGGCTCTGTGTGGGCCAGTCAACTTCTTCCACACTGAACTCCTCTAGCCCTGTCTTTATAGAGCTTGCTGGAACAGAGAAGGGCCTTCCCCAAAACACTGGGTCCACAAAGTTCGAAGGATGGCGTTGTCCAAGATGTCTGGGTATACTGAATGTAGCTACCTGAATTCAACAATCATAAGGTTTGTCCCAGTACTTTTGCTCATATAGTGTATCTGCCTTGGTTGTAGTTATACTGCTGTATTATGTTAAATATGATGTCCCCTGAACATTCGCTGTTAAAAAGATAAAGCAGCGTAGTCCTTATGTCTATGTCAAACTTGACTGTAGATTACTATTCTTCCCATCGACAGTCCCGACACATCTCTCTCACACACACAGACACACAGTCTGTCTCTCTGACACACACACCGATACACACACAGAGACATACACAAACACTGGTGAAACACCGAAACTACAGGCAGGCCGAAACTACCAGTCCCTCACCAAAGTACCTGCCCTCAGCAGCGACTTCTGTGATAGGAATGTTCTAAATGAAAACCCACAGTTAATTTACGGAGGCGTTTTACTAAAACACGTGTTAAAATACATTTGTACAGCTACAAACTTTGCTTAGCTACAAAAAGCATTTAAGCTATATTTTATGTTAACGAAAACAAAACAAAAACAGCAGGGACTGGGGGGGGCGTTTTTCCCTTTAAAAAAAACGAATTAAATTACTTTTCTATCAAAAGGATACATAAAACGAACTTACCTTCGTGTACAGTTCGTTTACAGACATGGTCCCCGGAGAAACACCACCACCAGCTCGGACCTTTCCGCTCGGGGAAAAGGAGGATATGAGATTCCTGTTAAATTGAAGTTTTATAATCCAGGTGACACATGTCCCGTCGCGATTTCGTGTCCCGCGTCCTGGTGGTGTTTATCAGCCCCAGGTTTGTACTTTTGAACTCGGACAGAGGGAGAGAGTGGCGTAGGCCGTGTGCGTGCGGTGTGTTTGTCGGACTGACTGACCCTCCTCCTCCCGGCAGGTGTCTTTCCTCCTCTCCTCTCTACACATTACAGGAGGGCACCCCCTGCCCGGCTACACTCACTTTTATTATGCTCTATCCGCAACAACACGAGTGTCTTTTGGCCACGAGACGTCACAAACCGTTAAAAGGCACCGATAAATAACAACGATGATAATAATAATAGTGGAAGGGGGCAGTGCTGGCTGAAGTTGCCGTTTTCCTTTCCGTATCCATTGACTCCAGCTCTGGCTTCACCTGAGCGTGGCAGCGCCCCCTGCAGGACCACGCTCTGCACTTCGGTTTCATCAACATAGTGGTGGGTTTGTAAATACAGTAAAGGTTCCAAGAGCACACGCGTATGGTGAAAAACCGCGTTGTTGCCTATTTTGATAGTGTAATACCCTAAATATGCCCCCAAATATGCTCCCAAAACACTTTAATTTCATTTTAAACTCACCACCCTTAAAGGTAAACCTGTATTCGTCATGTTTTATTTGGTATAAGCAGGGTAAATACAGTAATAAATGAATTTAATTTACAGTAATAAAAAATACAGGGCTCTACGAAGAACAAAATGAAAAACCCTCGAGACGCTCCACGGGGGAAAGACTGCAGTTGGCACAGACGCGTCACAGGGCAGCAGCCAATCAGCAGCAAGGAAAAATAAATAGCATTCACGGATTGGCTACTTTCAAACTTCCCGCCTCTGAGTACTGGTGACTGTGACGTCCGGGCCTCGTCAGCTACGCCCCTGGCGCTGGGTTGTTTTTGTCTGGGCTCATTTGGTTCAGGTGTCTTATTGCCTTGCTACCTGCTGCGCCCAAACATAATAACAACCAGCACCAGGACAAAAATAAAAATGTGGAGATATCTGCCTTTTCCGTACATGTGCGGGGGTTTCAGCGAACAATTAGTTTGGTTTCCAGAAAAAAAAATCGTGTTGAAATCGTGGCTGATCCTCTAAAAGCGGGGGTTACTGTATTTGAGTATGTAACTAAATAAACAAACAAATAAATAAATAAGAGCATAGATACCACCAGTCCTACTCCTAGAGCCTCCATGAAATGCTCTACCCTGCGTGGTTTATGATCCTTGCACTAATCACATAATCACAAGCAACTGTGTTCTCATATGAAAAAAAATTCTTAGAGATCAGTATGTCATAGGTTTGAATCACAGGACTGCTAGTGGCACCACTCAGGTACCCTTGAGCAAGGTACCGTCCACACACATTGGTGCTGTGCCAGTAACACTTGGTGAGTGGATTAAATACTGAGACAGTGAACTTTGAATATGTGTTCCAATCACTAAATAATCACAAAGCTGAATGTCCTGGCAGATTTGCCCAGGCATGTGTTCAGACCCTCAAATTTGATGCGAGATATAAATACTATATTTACCTTATTTGGATTATCAGTGTGTATATTCATGATCATGTTCATGATCAATATTCATGTCTTATTTTGCTATGTCTTCTAGGTCTAAGCTCAGTGGCGGGCTTGAAACACTTAGAAAGTCCATTTCAGTTTCTTCTGATGTTTATATGTTTTATTTCTTTTATTCATTAACATTCACTCTCACGTTAAAACTGACAATATATCATAGACAAACAGTACGACATCAGAGATAAATGAAGTTTGCCACTGTTCACAAGGTAGCACAAGGGTTTGTTTACTCTTATAAATAGCATAGGAGGGTTGAATAGCTTCAAACCATCCTGAATTTAGGCTGATTGACTTATGCAGAAGTAAAAGTTGATAACACAAATCTACCTGAGTATAAAAAAGCGTCAGGTCCTAAACACTTCAGGTAGTGAGTTCTCAGTGGGATGTCACTTCTTAGTACATCCAACATCCATCAGCATAGAAACCAGAGACAGTTCTGCCCTTTTCAGGTCTGGCAATGTAATGATGATGTTTTAAATAATGAAATCAACAGTGCCCAAGCCAAGCTGTAAGTGAATGACCGGAATTAAGAGTAGGTAATAATTTATAATCAACTGAAAATATTAATATCTGCAAATTATCAGAGGTACAATCCACCTCTGATAAACTACTTTATTTAGAAGTACACTGTCAAAACACGTTTTGAACTTAGGCTTGAACTTGGAGCTTTGGGCTTCAAATTTTGAGATAACTTGACTTCTAAGAGTTAACATAAAAATCTATTTATATTCTGTAAACTTGTCTGAAGTTTAGTATATTATGAAAAAGCCCAAAATATTAAGACAACCCATGACATGGAAAATCAGGAGATTTGACAAGTTTGTGCTACACCCAGTAACTCACACATGCCCTCTGTTCTGTGCACTTTGTAGATAACAGCAACAGAATTCATGAGCCTTGCTGAGATAAGACATACAAAGCCTACAATGTCATACAACACTCCATAATTCTTGTGTATTACTCAGTGTATATGCTGTAAAAATGATTTTAAAAAATTTGGTGTTTGGCCATGCTTAATAATTTGCATTAATTGAACTTAAAAGAATGAACAGCAGATTTTTATGTCAAGAGAGTCATGCACATCTTTTTTAAGAAAAGAGTCTCAAATTGCCTTCTATTTACCACCTCAACAGTCTCTACTTTTTGTCTTATATTAGATAAAATTACGCACATTTTATTAGCAGCACATGTTGACTTCAGTCAGATGTAGTATGGCAAGAAACAGAATACTTTCCTGTGGTAAAGACTGATTTACCTTGACATAAAGCTCAGGCTCTGTCGTCATCTTCTCTTTGCCGTTTCACTGAAGACTGAAGCAGTATCCACAAAACAAATGTTCTAGATCATATGTCTGAAATGCTCTTTAACATATTTCTCTCTACTTCTCTTATTTTTTACTCTTAAACCTGTAATAGGGAGAGTAAAACTGAGTGTGCCAACATTTGACTGTGAGTGAACTACCTACTGTAGACTCATACAAGGAGTGAAGCAACACCTTGAGTGGCAAAACAGGAGAAGACAGAAATTACATCAGGCCAAATGCTCCACTCCCAAACCACTCCTTCATCAGGTATGGGGTGTTGGAAGTCTTTAACATGCCTCAGCCGTCATGGGATTATCATACCTGCCCAAACAAATGGTTACACATGTAATCATTTGAGCAAGAAGGCAATTGGATAATTCTATTACCACAGTCCTGTGGTTCTTCTTTAAAGGTTTACAAGACTCAGACCACAAAACATCATTTTATCTTTGCTTGTCAGCATTGGCACATCCTTTGTGCCTGTCTCAAGGCAACAGTGCATGAAGGTGTATATGGACAATTTGGCTAAAGCAAGGTGTGTTCACCAGTTAAGAAAGAACATTTATTACATAAGATTCTACTCATTAGCCAGACTGACCAGTTTTCAATTTGGTCACAAAAAAATCTTGGCAGTCAAGTCAAGCAAGTTTAACAAATATAGGTACATACACAGATGTGAACAACTCAATCCAAAAGTAAATACAGCTTGAGACTCGCCTAAATAGCCTTTTGTCCCACCCTGTTTAATGAGTTTTGCAGATCTCATTTACAATTGAGGAAATATCTAATAAAACTTTCCTCTTAAAGTCAACGTTCAGTTTTGAGTTCAGGTGCTGTTGAATAAATACACTGGAAATGCAAGAGATAACTGAGAACACTTTATTTCACTTTTTAATTGTATTGCCCCATCAGAGTTTTGAGTAAGGTAATATTGTTATCATTGTTAGCCAAGAGGCTTATGCCAGGTTTAGCTGGAGATGGGTCGATCCCTTCTCCTGAAGGGGTGGACTGCTGTGGTGTTAGGGACAGGTCTGGACAAAATGTTCTGTATCTTCTGATTGTAATTCTTCTGGCAGATCAAGCCCCTTTGAACTTCTTGCTGTTTCTCAGTCTGCTCTGCTTCACGCAACTGCTGCTGGTACAACATCTGAGCCAACAGATCAGCCTGATATTCCTGACAGGCTTCCCTAAGACTGCAGAACAGTGAAACATTTTATATATATATATATATATATATATAGAGAGAGAGAGAGAGAGAGAGCAACAGTAGTTATGTTTCTGACTGATACTCACCGAGTTTTTTCCTGTTCATCCAACTGTTTGTTCTCCTGAATGATTCTGTTCAGCTCATCTCTTTCCTTAGCAAGTTCCACCTGTTTCTGAGCATTACGCTCCACTGAACAAAAAGAAAGAAAGTTGTTTTATCTATTTTAACAGTTTTTGAGTTAACAGTAACACAAATCTGTGGTGTCCTTTTATGAGTATGCAGTTACTGACAAACATAACAACTACAAACAACTATTAGCTCCCTGCTAAATGTGAGAGAGTGACAGAGTGAGAGTCTGAAACTGAAAAAGGCAAAATGAAGCCACTTGGCAGGTAAATAGTATGCAGTAGGGCACTAATGACTCCAGGCTTGTTCAAGGCGACTAGTCGGTCAGCAAAGTCGAAGTCAAGTCGACTAGTCGTTTGATGACGTCATCACACACGCAGCGGAGGAACACAGGTGTGCAACATTACCAACTTTTATTAAAATTTCTCTGTAACATTAACAGTCAACACGACAATTAAATAAGACAAAACAAAAAAAACGACGACTAGTCGACTTTTGTGTTAATGCCATAGTATGCAGTAGATTTTAGCTCTACTGCTAATATACTCTTTGCATTATTTTTAATTTCTCTGTTGTGTGGTTCTTTGTTACTTCTTAGATCTTCTTGAACCCATTTTCTTCACTATTCTCTATTTCTCTAGAGCACAGCAAGATGCCTCTCCTCTAAAACATTTTTCTTACACTTTTCCTGGATTTGTAAGCGCCGAGTGTCCAGCACATCTTTCATGAGCCGGTCTCTTGCTTCTTTCTCCTGACGCCATTTTTCTGCCCTACGGGCCAGGGTCTGCTGAAGCTCTGCCTCAATCAGCTGCTCCATCTCTGCCTCTTGACGTCTCTGCTCCTCCTGCTGTTCTGCCAGGTACTGATGATACCTCTGTTGTTCCTCACGTAGTTCCATCTAATCAATAGAAACAATTCACATTAGACTCTATATGGTAAAGGTATGGAAACAAGTGTTTTTTTATGGGAAAAATATTTTACAATAATTTGCCAACAACTCCATTTTAAATACCATTCATAATATTTGTTTATAACAGTCCCTAACATTAACTTAGCAGGTATTAACTATTTGCCATCCCTCATTTATTTCATCAAGTCCTCAAAAATTGTTAACAAATATAGCCATTATTTCTATTAAATCATGTTTAAATAAATATGTTAGCAATGCTTCCAAACAGCTGGTCTGTAGCATATATAGCTTTTCTCATGCACAATTCTACTTTGATTTAATGTGTCCTGATGAAACCTTACTTTTCTAAGAGCTTCTTTTTTCTCATCTGTCTCGTGTGTCAGCAACTGCTCCAGTATGTTGATGTCCAGAGCCAACTCATCCTGCTGCTCCCGTGCCACTCGCTTCATCTTCAGCCGCAAAGAGAGGTCCAGCTGCTTGCGCTGGCTCTGCTGGCGCTGAAGCTTCTGCTTGTGCTCCCGCTGCTCCTCCAGATACAGCATGTCCCTCTGCTCGCGCTGAACGATACAGCATACAAACACAGCTTTACTTCAGCAAATACAGAGTACCATAGGTACTATATCAGTCATTAAAACTTTGGAAAACTTATATGGAATTATAGAATGACAAAACATGTAAAACAATTCAAAACTATCTTATGTTTCAGATTCATCAAGTTGCCTTGATGTAGCTTTGCAAGTTCTTGGCATTTTCTCAAACAGCTTCACAAGGTACCACCTAGTATGCTTTTCTAACAGGCTTGAAAAAGATACAAATACGTTGAACATTTGTTGGATGCAAATCAAATGTCTTTAAGGTTTATAAAAACATGTGTAATAAGAAGTGTTCCAATACTGTACTGTCCATTATTCAGACATTAAATGGGTGTATTATTTAAAGTACGGTATTGATGTTTACAGAGCCACAATTTGCTCCTAATTAAAAAATATTTTTTACCAGCAGCTGAGCCTCTTCTTCTTTGAGCTGTTTGGCCTGCAGTCTCCGCTGGTCTGCTGCCTCTATCTGAGTTTGTAGGAAGGCTAGCGTCTGAAAATTGCTCTCTCTCTGACGCCAAGCCTGCTGGTTTTCGTGCTCTTCTTTGGCCTTCCGGTCACTCTCCCACAGCTGGGCAAACAGCATTTCTTCATCCTGATGCATTTGACGTGCTTCCTCCCGTGTCCGGATCTGTGCAGTTCGTTCCCTGCAGACCTCATCTTGTCTACGACGCATATGTGCAGCTCGCAACTCTTCACATTGCTCTCTGAAACACAGAAGGATGGACTCTTATGTAAAGAGTCTAGAAGATAAAAGCTATAATAATGATCTTTTACTTAAAAGGACTTAAAATGATCGTTTTTGTTTTCCCTGTATAGAGGTAGTAAATCCCAGTCAAAAATGTATTATGCTGAATATTACAGTGTATTCTGTTTGGATTATGAATTGGAATATACACAACCTATTTTTGCTATTTAAAGGTTGGAAATTAATGCTTTCAACAGTAATGCAAATTGGGTTGCAGATATATATGAAATGATTCTAATATACTAGTCCTGGGCAGTTTCACAGGAAATCATCAGGTATGCACTCTTTGTATGCAATGTTGTGAATCTGTTACTAGCCAGCAGTGGGGAGTGAAAGGGGAGTGGTGAGAAAATTGTGCTGTGAAAACAATTTACACCTCTCATAAAAGATAGCCTGTCGAAATAAAACACTGCGCAACTGAAGCTTTCCATCAGGAAAATACATGTACATCCATATACATTTTCATTATATAAATATATTCTACTAACACTACCAAAGGTGACAAAAACATAGCTCAACTGAAGGACCTCCAAAAGAAATAAAATGTTCATTTTATGGCTGTATTTTAATAGTAAGAGGGTTAAAAAAACAGATACGTCTGCATAACATGGAGAATTAATTAATAACAAATAAAGTTAATGATAATAGATCAAGCTTTAATAAAACTATGCAGAATTTGTTATTTTTCTCAAATCTCAAAGAGATCAACGGAAATGACAAAAGTGAATATGAAAGTGAATGTGAAAGTGAATATGATAATTACAGTATATTACATATTTTATTGACATCTCTTAAATATTCAATAAAACATCTAAAAATAGCTTATAAACTATATTATGTTTAAATTCACACTGTAAAAGCATGTTTTGTATATAATATAACAAAAATAGTTAAAATGACAAGTGATTCCAAACTTATGAATATTAAATTACAATGTTTTCATATAGGTTTACTGTACATTGTTACGAGAGTACAATAGGTAAACCAATAACTTTGGAAGTCCTTTCCATTAAGAAAGTATTTCTACCTGAAGAGCTGATCAAGCTTATCAGCAACAGTTTTCTGTCTCTCACGCTCCCTTTTCTCCTGTAAATACTTTGCCCTTTCTCTCATTTTAGTTTGCCTCTCAAGCACAGTCTCTTTCTTTTCCTCCAGCTCTTTCAAAAACTCTTTCTCCTCAAATTCCAGGAGCTCACGTAGCCTATAAAAGGGAATAAGAGAGAGAAAGACAAAGAAAAATGCACGCGATTGTCCTAATTTACATGTATTCATGCATTTTATACAACTCCAAAATTAAATAATTTTGAAAACCTTTCTCTCTTTTCATCAATGCTCATCTGATACTGCTCCATGGCCTCCCGGACCCTCCTGTCTACAGTGGCCGACACCATCCGTCGCTCAGTGTTTCTTTCCCAATGCATTCTCAGGTCACAGGCACTTTGGTCCTTGGAAAACTCCACCACCTTGTTCCGAGTAGTCTCCTGTTTCCTCCGCTCCAGAATAAGGTAATCTGAAGGTCTTGATGACTGACACCGTGCTTGCTTAAAATGAGAATAACCAACAAAACCTGACATCACCAAACAGATAAAGCAGTACTGAAACTAACATAACCTAACATCACACCCCATACCCCAACCCCTTATGAAAATGCAATATGTTGGCAGTACAGTTAGAACAATTAGAATACATTTTTAATGTACTACTTTGTTAGGTGGAGCAGTGCAGAGCCCACATAATCCAGATTTTTTGCTGTATCCCAGAGACTGTACAAGAAGGTACAATTGAACACGATATTTGGATAGAGGCAAATATGTGTTAGACCTGACTGACTCCTTTAGCAAGAACTTCGGAATATAAAGTGAGCTCACCACTGCCACCGAATGAGGTGTGGGTCCGGTGAACTCCCGACATTGTGTTCTGTTTCTCTGACCCATCAGCATGTTTAGACCCTCAGTCTTAAAATCAGTGTTGCAATGCGTTGACTTTATTGTCGATATAGGAAAGTACACAACCCGTTCCCAAAACACTTCTGTTTACGGAACTGTCCTACTGTAACTATAGCAACGGCGTGTGACGTCTCCTTCTACAGCTCCTGACGGATCTACTGCCCAGTTAATGAACAGCTCAATAAAAAAAAAAACTGTAAAAACGATCAGATGTATGAACATAAAAAAAACGTACCGATTCGGCATTCACATTTTCAGCTATTTATTTATTTGTTTGTTTGTTTGTGTGTATGGTTGTTTTTTATTTTATTTATATATATATATATATATATATATATATATTTGTATATTTATCTGTGTATTTTTGTTCGTTTATTTGTTTATTTATTTGTGAATGTATTAATTAATACAGTTTTGTTTGTTTGCTCTTTGCACACGGCAGTGTTCTCCACTTCAAAATAAATGTCACAGTTTTTTTTCCAGCAGTTTATTGGTTATCCCTCTCACTGTGCTGAGATCGAAAAGCTTCGCTCTTTTACTATACATAGAGCTGAGCGAAGAATTTATCATGTTTCGTTGACAATGAAGAAAATACACACACACAATGAAAATGGCCAGAATTAGTGCACTACTTATGTATGGGGAGTGATGCTGAGTACGAAGCAGTCAGAAACAAATCTGTGATTCACAGGATGGATGGATGGATGGATGGATAGATGGATAGATGGATAGATAGATAGAAAGAAAGAGAGAAAGAGTGCAAGAGAAAGAGTAGTTAGGTTCTGACTCACCAGCAATATACACAACTACGAACAAATATGAATAAAATACGCACACACACACACACACATATATATATAATGTAAAATAATTTCATATAAATATTCATATTGATGTGGGCGTATTCC
>JBBPCX010000023.1:9839946-9866732 GCA_037974365.1 Hydrocynus forskahlii | reverse complement strand
AGCCCACTGCGGGTCTCCTGCTCCCAGATGTAGTTAATGGGATCTGTGCCATTCTCCAGACCACAGCGCATCCACACAGACATACCTTCCACAGGCGTGTGATCACTCGGCACAATGTAGGGTTTGGAGACTGGCATTGACACTGGGAAATAATATGGCTACTGAGTAACTGACATAAGTTGTCACTATTCTGTAAATGTGATTGCCGGCTACACAGTGGCATATCAGTTCTCACCTGGGCTCTTGATCTCTGAGGGATTTCCAATGGTTCGATGATTTACAGCAGTGATGCGGAAAGCATATGATGCGGTAGGATCCAGATTGTTGATCTGATAGCTGCGGTTGCTAGAATCCAGATTTACTTTCTGCCACTGGGGGACAATGTCACTCTTCCTGATAGAAGGAGGGAGCTTTTGGTACTCTATAAAGAACCCAGTGAGGTCACCATCTGTCTGCGTCAGCCACTCCATATTAGCATCTGTCCTCTGACGATTGCTGTATATGATTTTACTGATGGTGACATTTGAAGGTACTGGGTACCCTGAATCAAACAGGCATTAAAAAAATACTGAAAAATATTTCTGTCAGTTAGCAGGTAAATGGCACAAAAGATCAGAAAAAAACTCCAATGTGCTGATCTTAATATGTATTGAACTATATATGCAGTGTACCATACAAGATTTAAACTACATGAGAAGAAGGACAGAACAATAACAGAAAAATTCAAAATTGACTTTAGTTTTGAAATTATTCGTAATTACAACAGCACCTAAGAAAGTTTATATATATTTAGTACTTTACAATAGGTATGACACTTGAACCACAATCATATTCTGGTATTTTTTTTATTCAATATGCTGGAGAAGACATAACAACACAAACTGTACAGTAAAACTCACTTATTACCACCAGCAGTATGGGGATCTCTGCTCCTCCAACAGCGTTGGTAGCAGAACACCAGTACTGGCCACTGTCCACCATGCTGTCTGTTTCCCGAACAGTCAGATTGGTCCAGGCTGCAGCTTGCTGAAGGATGTACTTCTTAGGTGTGTCTCCCACATTCTGCTTCAGGTTGTTGTACCAGGTCACCTCAGTGACTGCAGGGTAGTTCTTACTCAGAGTGCAGGTGAGCTGGACATCATTACTTTCGTAAACATAGACTACACTGTGTTCAGACATCAAGATTGGGGCATCTAGAGGGAAGAGGCATACCTGAAATCAATTAAATTAATAATTGTGGAACAGAAGAAGATGCTTAGTGATGTTTGTACAATAGCATGGTCTATTCTTTTGAACATCATGATGAACAGTGCTTACCCAGTTTTATTATGCACTTCTTGCTCTCTTTAGCCAGTGGATGTCTGGCATGGCACACAAAGGTTGTATTACTGTAGTTGGCACTGGAGCGCAGGATCAGGTTGCTGAAATTCTCCTCGGCTGTGCCCTGCATGCCCTCTGGACTCAAGGCCCACCACAGCAGAGCCTGAGGGAAACCACCCTCCCAGGAGCAGGACAGTGTCAGGTACTCATTGTTATGGCTGGAATTTACAGAACACTGGGGTTCTCCATAGGGCAGCCCTACAAAACATGTATGTTTTTTGTTTGCTTGTTTTGAAAGCTACAAATTTATCTGATATACTGTATTTTAGAAACCTATTACTGAATTTAAATGTTTTGCCAGTGACTAAATGTGGGAAAACATTTTGGCCTGGTATAGATTTCCAAAAAGCATTTCAGCATAAACTCAAATATTATGTGTTAAAGTGGGCATCACACTAAATACTCTCAAGGTAATTTTAACATCAAAATGTTTTAGGGAAACTGGGGCCTGGTTAGTTTATTCAGTTTATTTAGCAGGAAATCTTCTGTCCTATCAAAACCCAGTATCTTACTCCTGGCAAGGACAATCAAACTGTTTATTCTCCTTTTAATGCCTTTTTTGTCAAGGAATGAAACCTACCATAAACACCCATTAGTCATAGACAGGTCGACAGCTAAATAGCAGCACACCAGATATCTTCATGATTTAACAGTTTAATTCAAAATTAAATGATGTACACTCACATGTTCTGGTGTTGCAGCTCTGGGTGTTGTTTAGTGCCACATGTGACCCATGGCAGGTGAATACAGAGTTGTTAACTGTATCAGAGCCTGGCTGGATCTGAGTGAAGTTACTGAATCCCTCTCTGTTTCCATCCACAAATGGACTCCACTTCAGAATAGCTGGAGGGTATCCACCCACCCAGGAACAGATGAGGGCCAGGTCAGTGTGGTTGTTTGCTGGGAAGATAGAACAAGCTGGACTGCCATCTGGTGGATCTGTGAGAATAAGATCTCTGTATGACTGGATAGGCTGAATATACAGCAAAGTATTTCTTCTCAGAGTAGATTTCTTCCCAGCTCAGATGTTGTGCAAAGACATTTTGTGTCAAACCTACCAGCCTACCAAACTCCTGTGGGTGTATTTGTATATAGGATCAGATTTAAGGAGAATCAAATACTAGAATAGCTCTGGAATCCCATGGAATCAGGAAAACAAAAGAGTTCTAGTTGGAAACTTACAGTAAACAGTGAGGCTGATGGTTTTCTTGGATTTGGTGTTGAGGTAAGAATTCTGGGCCAGACAAGTATAACTGCCTGTATCCACACGAGTAATGTTGGCGATGCTGAGTTGTGGTCCAGTGTAGATCTCTGAGTTGTTGTAAAACCAGATGTACTGGCTGGTAGGGTTAGAGGAAGCCTGACACATGAGGGACACATTGGCTTTCTCCAGGGCCGTGTAGCCTTGCCCCAACACTGAATAAGCTGTGGCATCAATCCAAGGTAGATCTGGTCCAACTGAATAGAGAAGACAGATACTGATATGTGTACAAAATTTCTACCTTCAAAACAATAGATGAGAAGTCACTAACTCTACTGCTATAGAGCTTTCTTCTACCACTGTTTACTTCAAAACCAATGTTAGTGCCTCAAATTATGGAATCACGAAAACATGACTTTGACATGCTGATGTCTTATGACAATATGCAAAATCATGAATCATGTAGAAGCAGTTACTGAACATAAACAACTAGCACTACCTGTTGCACTCATTTAGTCTGAAAGCCAAAGAAAAACAAGAGATTATCAGTTTGGGCAAATGTTGGTTGAGGGAGTTTGGGCATATTTGTCTGGTCTACAGAAAGAGCTAGAAGCATGAAACTTCAACTGAGTTCAATTTGTAGCTAGCTGTTTTTATTGTTTTCCGGTTTTGTTTTTTGTTTTGTTTTTTTTTAACCTGCAATTGTTGTTGTTCTCGTTACATAAACATGATGTTCCTATATTCCCAGCCAATCAAAATATTGGGGTAAAAAGTACAGGTTCAGTTTATAATGTCAGAAAAGAAGAACAGACATGGTCAGCTTGACTGCGTTTTGGAAGCATTAAAGCTAATACTCACATATGACGTCTAACCAGATACGGTCACTGCGCTGCTGGTTGACCTCGTTTCTGGCCAGGCACCTGTACCAGCCGGTGTGGTTACGAGTGACCCAGGTTATGTTGATTAGACTGCTGTTGCTCTCAGCCAGTGTGGAGATCAGCCCACTGCGGGTCTCCTGCTCCCAGATGTAGTTAATGGGATCTGTGCCATTCTCCAGACCACAGCGCATCCACACAGACATACCTTCCACAGGCGTGTGATCACTCGGCACAATGTAGGGTTTGGAGACTGGCACTATAGAACACATAATGAGATTGGAAAAGACAGCATTTAAATATGCAATGTCTGATCTTGATTATTTACTGGTGACATTTTGTTATATTTCCTCTTTTGTTATCCAGGTATCATTGCGGACAAAATAAACAATGTATTTGCATCAAGTTTTTTCCTACATCATTTGACCACAGCAAAATTAAGATTAATAAAGTCATGGAAATGTGCTTAATTGGTAGTGTTAAAAATACTTTACATTAATGTATATCATGTGTAAAGAATGCTTTTACATTATCCTGTAGTGTCATAATTTTGGTTTGGTCAGTGAGTTATTTCTGGACACTATTGATATGCTACTCTAATCAGTGTTATATAAGCAAGGCAAAATACTTCATGCTATTAATTATGCCTTACAAAGAACAGTCTACCACTCAAGTTAAGATTGTTTAAGATAATTCAGTATATTTTAAAGAACTGTGCTTCTGATATTATAGCTCACTTACTAACCTAGAACCCGCAGATACACATAGTAGTAGTAGAACCTGGCTCCCTCAGCAGTGTCATACAGAGCCTGGCAGGTGTACAAGCCCTCTGCAGCTAAAGGGAGCCTCTCAATGGACAGAGATGCACTGTTGGTGATGACATTCAGGTCACCCAAATCTTTAGCCAGTTGCTGCAGCTTTGGGCCCTTGCCGAAGTTATACACCACAGCTCGAATAGTGTCTGTGCCTGGTTTGGTGAAACTCCAGATGTAGACGTCAGGTAGGGTGGTGCCACAATGCAGGGTTGCCTCATGCTCCACCACAATATTGATCCTGGCTTCCCTGTACACCACTTGTCCAGGGTCTGAGATCTCTACTCCTGATAGCGAGAAGTACATGCATATGATCAGTAATATAAACACGATTCTTAAAGAAAGGCTGCAGCCTTTTTATCAGTCTGATTTAATTATTTTATTGGTGATGCAGTAATTTTAGTCATGTCCAACTCCACCTGCCAACCAGTCCTTTTCTTACAATACCACCGACACTTGGAGGGTGAAGGCACATGAAGCATGTGTGAGTCTCAAGACAATCTCAGTTTGGCTCCAGAAATTCAATCCTTGCCACAACTTAGCCATAAATTTCTCAGTACTTGGCTATTTAAAGAAAGTGAATATTCCATCTTCTTGCAATGTATTACCTGTTTCATACAGATTAAACAAAACTTTGTGGCATTTGGATTTCTGGTCATCATGAAGCACATCAGATAACAGATGTCTATGCCAGCTAGCATCATGCTGAGTGATTGGAGTAGAGGGAGGCCAAGGGCGAGGCTAAATATGTTCTCTTGTACTTTTGGTCATGGGTGGCTATGGCATCACCATGGATCAAATTTGAGAACTCCTGAAGATAATTAACATATTAACTGTAAGGGTGAACTAGTTAAGAAAAACTTTATTTTTTCTTAATTATTTTGTCTTAATTATTTTCTGTGGTAAACAACAGTGTGCAGATTAGAAATTAGACTGAAAATTGCTGAAGTACTTTTAATGCATGTATCAATTAGTAAAGATAACACTAAGGGCTGTCCATGTTTGCTGTATAGGTCAAACTTGTCTATACAGGAGAGTAACTAAAACTAATTTTTATTTTTACAGAACTCTTATAGAATTGTCTTTTTTATTCAAACCATTTAAGATAAGACAAAATAAACCTTTATTAGTTCTACAAGTGGGAAATTTACACTGTTATGGCAGAAAGCGGACAGAACAAAGGTAAGAGCAGCAAACAATAGAATAAAAGCTATACAACTATAATTATTATATATTATATTTTTATATTATGTTTAGAGTGGTATAATGTGAAATGCTTAATTATAGACACACTTACTGACTCCAGTCTCTGTACAGTGATCATAGGAACCAGGGATTGTGTCTACAGTGCCAACATTCTCCGCAATAGACAGATTTTTAAAAATGCACTTTAGCCCAAAACCTTCTCAGAACTATTACATATTATTAAGATGTCAAAAGCATCATGCAGCAAACAGTTTCATACTGTTACTTTCTGTAAGGGGGGCTTGTACATGCCTATCACCATAACTTAACAGTCTTGAGCATTTCACACCAAACTATTCAGATCGACATCTTAATCAGTTAATAATACTGGAGAAAATCTGGTGGAATTGTCCTTTAAACACATACTTTCTAAATTGTATTCAGTATTTACATGTTAATATTTTCCTAAGGTATAGGAGTGAAAAATGGAAGCATGGATTCTACTGGCTCACAGGTTATTTAAAGGGAGTAATTTATTTTATTTTCCCAGTTTTTAAACACTGCAAAAAAAAACCCAAACCTGTATCTGAGCAGCATGAGTGTATATATAGTGTGTGTGTGTGAATATACATATATATAGAAACAGGTCACATTCAGAAAAAATGGACTTCTTACCACTCAGGAAGCCAGGGAGTAGAAATGCAGTCAGGCAGAAATCAACCAACCCTAAAAGTCTGTTTCTCATGGTGCCATGATGCTCAGGTGTCCAACACGTGTTCACAATGTAAGAAAATGGGCAGGTACATATAAAAATATCCTGAAAATGTACAGTGTCCAGTCCTAGTAGTAAGTCCAGTTAGTGTATAGAGGCAGCAAGAAACTGAGCAGAAGCAGATCAAGTCTCTGTAAACTGATTTGACTTAAATTATTTACCAATTTAACCCTCCACCTACAGGAATGCAGTAGAGTAGAGACAGGGTTTAGGATGACACAGTGATACCTCTGTCTCATTCATTATTTACAAAGGAGGGATAGATGGCCTTTGTGCCATTCCATCACACAGCTCTTAGTATATGTAGAACAGAAGGCTAGAAATCATTTCTATGCTCATCCTTTTCTTACGATTGAGGTCAGGGTTATGCTAACTGACAGTCATATAGTACTATAGTACTTTAATAACAGTACTAAATTGCACAGTAGTATTCAGTTATGAGAAACTGTTACACCTCATGTCACACTGTCACTGGCTCTCTCACAGTAAAATAAATAAAGAAAACACCATGACGGGTTGGTTGGCACAGTGTTAATTTCCATTTAAAGGCCGCCCCAAAATGCCCTCTTCACCTAGACTAATTTAATTTGAATAGTCTGAAGGTCACATTCCCTAGAGGTAGGGACAAAAATGTCCTGGACTGTTTCAGAAAAAGGGACAGAAAATGTAAGGAAAAAAAGAGAATTGGATGTAATTCTATATAACACTTCCTCTCCCTACATACGTGTATATATATATATATATATATATATATATATATATATATATGTTTTTCTTTGATAATAATATAGTTTTAATACTATCTAATATCTATCTATAATCTAATACCTTTGTTATGTGCTGTCTTGTCATGTGTAGTATCACTACTCATGTCACTGTTTTTTCAACAGCATTATCCTGTGCAATATGACATTTATGTTACAATTACATGTAATAACAGACGTGTTATAAAGTCCATCTCCAAACCACTATTTGTGTTACTAGTAAACAACAGTAATTATTTATATATAATATTTATATCCACCTCTGTTACTGACCACAACATTTTGCGTACATTGCATAGTGTATAGTCCTTAGCATTTTCAGAGTATTTCTGGAGAATTTTATTTGACTAATACCATGTTTATATTGTTCTTGTCTTTGTGTCTCTGTGTGTCAGTGAAATTTGTGTGTCTGGTAACATAAGCAGTTTCCCTCAGAATCAATAAAGTTTTCTGATTCTGATTCTAATAGAAAATACAAACCAACTACTATCTGATATTAAACATTTAACCTGGTGTCTAAATCTTTTAGTTTCTGGTATTTTCTGACATGTGTTACCTTGGAGACTGAAAGTACTTTAACATAAATGATAATGAATCAGCCTAGGTCTCACCAACATTGCATGATCTTTCTAATCAAATTGCTCAAAATACATAGAGATGTATGACAAATTTATTATATCTTTATCATATGGATTTTCTTCCCCTTTTTCTCTGTATATTATCATCCAACTACTAACAGGCTAGTATACTGCAGGACATTCAGTCCTGACATACTGTGAGCTTCGGTGTAAGGTGCTTTTCTGGGTAATGTACATTATGTGATTGCAGAAAACAGGCTTAATAAAATACTGTGTCATCACACATCGGAGTTAATGTATAATTACACCTGGATTGCTTTGTGCTGTGCTAATTTACAGAGACTTATACTATTCATAAAAAATAGTTCTGCTTGAATCCTACAAGACAGTAAAATTTATTTATAAAGACACAAGAATACATTTATAATGAACACAAACATTTAAAATGAAACAGTACCAGTATATGCTGAGTACCCCCTCTACACTGCTAAGATAACAAACATTAGAATGATAAGATTTTGATCAGGATTTGCTTTTAAATTGATATCTTATCAGATAAAAAAACATGAATCTGAAAAAAGCTATTTTCTCAACAATTATATACAGAACTACCTTTTTCTCAGGAGGAAAAGTTATTATTTTATTCTCTGCATTTATATATACTTTGTTCTCTGAAATGCGTTTGTCAATGCATTAAAATGTATTATTTCCAAAACAATATAATAGTGAAATATAATATGCATTTTTGCTAGTATTATAGCATAGTGTAAACAATTAATACCAACAACAGTTTAAAAGAGGATATTCTGAGCTGTGCATATAAAATAAAAAACACATTCAGAGAAAACATAGGAAGACATTACAGTGATAAAAATTGTAATACATTGTAATACATACAGATGTTTTCAGCAATAGCTCAGAGAAGCAGCTTAAAATGTCACTTAAACCATTTGCATTATGTTGGAAATAGTGAATAGGATGAGGTACAAAACCCAGACTAATCTAAATTATATAAATTACAGTAAAAACCTGGCATAAGTCTAATACGCAAAACAGTTTAGAACTTGAATGCACTGTGAAGATGGTCATCTCTTAAAGTAAATACATACATGGTACTATTGAGAGTAAATATCACTAAACAATATCAATGTGCAAAACAGTCCATTCATACACAAGATGCTATCTGTTTATTTCATATAATTCATGTGTCCACAGTGAGTAAAAAAGAAACATGACAAGTAGCAAGAAATGCGTACACTGCAGAGAGGGAAAGAGGAAATAAAGAGAAAAAGGTTTGCATGTTCATACGTACTGCTCCTTAGGGAAGGTGTACGAGGAGATGGGCCCCGGCAGTGTGGGGTAGGTGAATGTGCTCTGAGTGCCGTGATGGGTGTAGGGGTTTTGGGGCAGAAAGGTGAGCGGTGGTTGGATAGGGGGAGAGTGCTGCTCCAAATAGTCGTCTTTGTTACACGCCAGACGATAACTCACATAATCAGCTGTGTTTGGGAGCTCATCATATAACCTCCCTTGGCTCTGCAGAAAAAAGACACTCTAGATTAGAGAGTGAGATCTACAGTAGATAGATACATAAGAACTTCACTGTCCTTTTTTGGACATTTGCTGGACATCCTGAGTATCAGTCTTCTTCAAAATGTTCATAGTGGCCCTAGGTACCCTATTACACCCAGAGAAGAGAGCTCTGGGTTTTCTCTAAAATATTACTTGCCAAGTTGAAGTAGCCATGTTTTTATCTTATTTTTTTTTTACCATAGTTATGCCCAAGTGTGAACAAATCCTTAAGAAATTGTGACATTTTTAGTGTATTTAAGCATTATACTTTAAGATATTCTCTATTACTCAAAATACTCCAATCATGCTACTGTTAATGCTTGTAATCCTACACTTTTGAGAGAAAAAAACATCTTCAGTATCTAATTATGGCAAGTTAAATATGATACATAATACGTTTCTCAGAGAGAATGCCATTATATACATTCTCTGCTCTCTCACTTCAGTTTAGTTTGCCAGAGAAAATATGTGATATGAAGACACTGAATCTCAACACTCTGCTGCTGACTAAATGTAGTAATTGAGGTTATGTGATCAGTGCATTCTTTATACTGCAAGAAAAGAACTGAAGGGAAACATGTTCAGCTAAACAGACTAGTCTCTTAACCAGTAGAAAGCACCATCTGCACACACATGTACTGCAGCCACAAGCAATTTAAGGCATCTCTGAAGCTCCAGTGCCCCTATTCACTTTAGTGAGCAGGCTAATACATTAGTGCATCTTTTCTTCAGAAAAAATAAACTCTCAGTGAATGAGTGCTGTCTTGCCTGGAAGTCATCAGCCGGTTTCTTTTTAGAAGAAGGCTTTTTATGGCCTGGAGAAGAGTTGCCCCTGTTGAAAAAGAACATAAAATAGAGAAGTAAATTACAGGTTTCAAAAGCTGCAGGGTCTGTCCAATGAGCTTGCCTCCAAATTTCAGACACTAACATGCTTTTTATTCTGTAGATAAAACAAACGTAAGAAAACACTTTAACTCTACTTCATAACTTTGCCGTAGAAATGTCATAGTTGATTTGGCATCATTAGTTGTCTTAATTTATCTTAATATATTGATATAACAGCATCATATTACTGCCACAGACAACAGTGGTAGCATATAACATCTTCAATGACAGATTTATAGCATAGACATGTGAATATCATGCAGCAGTGTGCAAATGAAGTGTTAACATACAAAAAACTAGTTAAAAGATTTTACAGTACGCTACATTTATAATGCAAAGCTGTAACATTTAGTAAAAAGCTGTATTTGCTGAAACAAAGCAACATAAATATTTATGAAGGAGTTTCAATATTTATTTAACATCAGCAAGTGTAATGCTTGCTGAAATGAGCTTTTATATTTGCGTATGCTGGTTTATGTCATATGTCATGATGTCATGATCTGACCTCACCTACATATGAAAGTGATCTTATCAGTTATAGAAACACCTAAGTGCATCAATAGACGACAGCCAAAGTATTCCTTATAACTACTGTTAGGTTGTATATTCATTTGCAATTCAAATACAGTAAGGGAAGTAAACATATTTCCAATGAGGCTATGCCCATAACATTTTCACCAGTCACTGGTATTAAGGCAGGAAATTCAAATTATTTAGAATTTACATTAAAGATTTGTGTAGTAAAGTGAAACAAAACAGGTAAAAGTATTTAACATGCTAACTACAATTTATTTGATACTTCGTGGAAGCGCCTTTGTTCGTAATGACAGCTTCAAGATGCTTCCTGTGTGAAGCAACTAATCACCTGGAGTGCTGAGATGTGATTTAGTTCCGTTGTTCTAAGCAGACTGTCTTTAAATCTTGAAGATTCTGAGGAGCCCTTATTTACCCTGTTCTTTCGATTCTTCTACCAATATTCATTTGGATTTAAAGGTAACTGACTGGACCATTCTAACAACTTGATTTTCTTTCTCTGTTTGAGAGTCTTTGCTGCATGCTTTCCTTCAGTTATATGAATTTTGCCAGTACCATGAGATGAGAAACAGCTCCACACCATGATGCATTCACCTCCAAACTTCGCTGTGGGTACGGTGTTTTTCAGGTGATGTGCAGTGCTTTTTTTCTGTCTATGTGGAGCTTTTTGAGTGGCTTCTTGTGAGCTCCTGTCCATGGTCGATTGATGGTGTAGTGATGTTCTGTCCTCTTCCGGATAATGGCCCTAGTGGTTCTTACTGGAAGATTCAGAAGTTTTGAAATGCGTCTGTAACCAGTCAATATTAATTTGTCCAGACAGGAGACAGAATTACTTTCTAACTGCTTATGGATTTCAGCTGTTTTTTTGCCTTTCCTTGCCTTGCTGTACTGCACTTTCTTTGTGTGTTCAATATTTTTTTGTCATTCCACTATATTACACATAACTGTTTATTTCTTTTGTGAATTCTTTATGTTTGTGGCATTCTTAAGTTACTATCAGTGTGTGGTGAACATTTCATGTGATTAGCCGCACTGGAAATATATTTACTGATGCTGAGGCATTCAGTACTTATCTCCCCCACTGTATTCCCTCAAATATTAAGTATTAGTGCATTAAGGTATTAAAATATATTGCAATACATTATATCCTGACTTTAAAAAGTTTTTGTACGACATTTTGAAGAGTTACAAAATATGCAGTGCTTTCCCACTGGTCCTGGAGTCTACCAGGCCACGACTGTGTGCATATGACCATAGGTATTGTTGGTGTAGTATGCCAATTGCAGGGTACCTACGAGTCATTGTCATTTTCAGTTTGTTTGTTTCTCTGCTGTTTGTTGACCAAGAATGCAATCCCTGCTATACTGAGGATCACGCCTAGGGCAACCACCCATCCGAGGACTCCCATCACCCTCTCTGCTGCACTCAGTGGCAGTGGGTTCTCTGTGAGAAAACACAGAAGCTTTGTGTTTGCTGACCAACTTCACCATACACAATAAACAACATATGCCAAGCAACAATAAAGAGTAAAGCAGTGTTGTTTCACATTATTTTTGTAAGTCAACATGTAATAAAAGACTTGCAATGAAATGCCTCTGAAACATCGTTTTACCTAATTTTGTACTGTACAGAATACTGTACATGCTCTACTGTTCTGCATTGTGTTTAAATATACAGAACAAAGCATACATGCACTTCCTGCTGGTATATGTGAGTTTACTTTGTGCCAACTCACCCCTGAGAAATTAGGCCTGCCATGAATGGCATTTCCCTTAGGTCAGTGTACATAAAACAACCATGATGTCAATCCTAACCAGTGAAAAGCCTGTATGGAATGCTGTAATGGATGTAGAAAGACAATGGTTAGTGGTATAGTGTTTTCACCAAGGACAAAACAATGGCCAGCCCAAATACTAAATGCCTGCAGCAAAGAATATTTGTCTCAAATAATTGCTGTTTGCCTTTATTGCTGTTTGCAACTGTCAATAGTAAATTATAAACATAATACTTCAAAAATACTTATGTGACAGTATGTCACTTATATGTTTTCACTGTACATAAGTATATTTTGAAACATGTACATAAATATGTCTTCTTACTTGTACATAAATATTTCTTCTTACTCAACTACATTTCCATAGGTAATGTATAAATCTAAACTTATTACATAGACAAACATACTTAACACCCTTACATTTTTGTTTAAACCTGCAAAGTTAAAAATCTCAAAAGCCAGATTTCCTGTTGTCTTTAATTCTTTGTCCATCTATAAATATTTACACACAATATATTAATATTACTTTCACTCAAACATATTTTGCTTCCAAGTTTCAACTTTTGAGTTTGTCACTCTTTTGTCGCATTCTCACTTAACAGTTTCTCTGTACTTTTTCCACACCTGCAACCTCATTCACTTTCCAGTAGCATTCTCAACCAACTAACTGAAAACACCTGAAACATAAAAGCTTTTGTACAAAAAAGACACTGTTGTAACAAATCCATTAAAATTAAATGGTCACTTTACAAGAGATGAAGAAATTGTCTTAATATAATCAAATTTAATTACATTTTATTCATTTTGGACAAATTTGTTCAGTGAATTTCTCATGAAATGTTCACACAATGTAAAAGCAAACTGGTGTGATGAAATGGTATAAAATTGATTTAATGTGACAGCAACATTGTGTTTATTTTCTCCACACATGACTGCAAAGATTTTTACAATAATTTATTTGTTTTATATGTTCTTGAGCTTCACAAAACCATATGCAGAACCAGTGTGAGCACACAACACAGTGCATATACAAAGAAAAAGGAGGCAGTGCAGTAACAACTATCATCAAATGACTGGAGCTAGGACGCCCCAGACCTGCAGATTTTCAACTCTTTCCTGCCCCTTCACACCTGATCCAGCTCATCAGATAATTATCAAGCTCTTCATGGCCTGGATCACATTTGTTGGCAGAGTGTACCTGAAACTGTGCAGATCATTGGGTCCCCGGAACTGGAATTAAAAAATACAGCTATACATAATAATGCCATCTGCACAAAAATTGGATTCACATGATTTTGTTTCACAATACTGACACCATCAACTACACAAATGACCAAAAATTATATAATATCCATATGCATATCATGATTTGTTTATAAAACTCTAAAACCATTAAAAACTGTTCATTTTGTTCAAACATAACACTGTTCCACAGAACACTGTTCTACATATAACCATACAAACATTTCGAACTATTAATACACATATATGTACAGGAATGTTTGTATTCACTAAAATTACACCTTGAATAGGATGTAATTTTAAATGAATTCAAGATAATGGCGCTCTTACTATCTTTTGGTAAAACCTAACTAATAGTGGACCACAGATTTGGCAGCATCCAGCTGCGCGGGAGATTAAACAAAAATACTCTGAAACTCTGAAATATTGACACTATCATAAAGCTGATATGGCTATACTAACACACTCCAAACAACATTCAACCACAGTCTTTCAGCCTTTAAAAAGACGTTTTGTCCTTTTTTGGTAAAACTGTAAACGCTAAGGAATAACTTATTACATTTATCAGGTGTCTTAAGCAAAACTTAAAACACTCACAAACAAGTCAAAAATGTATCCATTATCCTACTCATTAGATTCATTCATTTAAGCACTGATACAGTACAAATTCTTTTCATGTCAAACCCATGTCAAAACTACATAAAAGCTTAATAAAGAGCATAGATCTTTACACAGTTTACATCTACATAAATTTGTATTTATGTAGATGCTATACGACAGTTTTGATTCTTTGCTTATGTTTCTTGTTTAATCTGGTAATTAAGTATGCTTACATATGTACGCAAAGCCAACTGACTATGTGCAAAATTCAAAGTGAATGGATAGGTCACTCTTTTGGCAGAAAACAGTGATTTCAGTCACCAAATAAACCATACACACAATTATTTGCATCAGATAATTGAACATTTCAAACTGACATTTAATTATACATTTATACATGTTCTAAGTACGACCAGAAGTACTTGCCAATGCTATCCCAGTTGGGTTTGGTGTCAGTTTCCCCATTTTATCAAAGTGTATATATCAGCATTGCCATCAACACTGACGGATATGTACATGAAAAATACTTGATATCAGAATTTTGTCCCTTACTACAAAAATGTATATCATAGTTTTACTAAAGTTTATGATGGTTTAGGTGTATATCCTGGTATAAAATATGCATAGGCCTACCAAGGATCATGCTGGAATATCCCTTAACTTTGAAATTTCACACAGCTAGCCTTAGACTACACAGCAAGAGGTGATTTAGGGACTGCTGCATTTTTGTTTTCACTGAAAAGTGACTGAAACATCACTGACTCAATCATTCAGCTAAATGGTTTTCACTGTGTTTACACTGTTTGTATGTTGTGTTATCTGCACTTATCTGTGGCATACCAGTATAAAGATAATGACAACACTCATACATTAGGACATTTGAACTAGTGTAGTAGGTCCTGCTACACTAGATGATCATTTAAAGTGACTTATCAGTGAATGTGATTTACAATCCCGTAGTCAGGCCAACATACAGTGACACTCAGGTTCCAAAATAATTACTGAATTATTTTAATATAGCAGACACGCTCTTTGACAGTGCCTGAAAAAAAAACTTTTGTAGCAAAGAAGTTGAAAACATTGTGCCAGACGGTTTACTTTTAAAGCAGTCAATCACATTCACTCAAAAAGGATTGAAAAACAATGGATTTAACAGTCATGCCATTGGCTGTCTGCCTCCCATTTGTATATAGAGATGTGTTTAAGTGTTTATATATTAATGTGCTCTCCAGTGTTACCCCAAATGCCCTACTTTTCTACATTTAGAATAATGACCTGGAACCTGGCCCATCATTAGGCCAATGTTTCTGTCACTGGATGTGCTAATATTTGAGCTCAATCCCTTACAGTTTCAAGGTGCTTTTGATGTTATCAAAAATTAAACCATTTAATTAAACATCTGTTAACTGCTCTAAAACACATTTTAAATAAGATAAACAATTTAGTTGCATGTTGATTGTTACTATAATATTTGTCTCAGCAATATCCCAAAATGTTCTGCTTTAATTCATTGCATTTAGGGGCATATACGCATAAAAAGAATCCTTTTCTAGGTATAACAATACTAGAAAAGCTTGCAGAATTTATTACTTTGTGCTTCACAGAATCTCAGTTATTCCTGGTGAGTGTTCTGGGAGCACTCTGATGAATCACTGCAATTTATGATATCAGACAAATATATGGTCACTGCTTCTTTCTTCTTTAGTCACAAACAAAGTTTCTCTTTTTGTTTCTATGTTTGGATGTGGCTTTACAAATTATGCAATTTAAAGTGCATTCACTGATGATTCCATAGTGATCTCTGCAAAACAATATGTTCTTTGCAATGTAACGGAAACATTTAGAACAGAGACAATATTTTAAAAGATTTGGGAGCTGCAGAATGAACAGTATTAGTGTTGGTGGTGCCATAATGAATGGCTACATATGTTTGCTTTTTCAGATCTCTTAATGGAGCAAGACTGAACATCAGAGATCCAGAACATCTAATAGCCTACTCTTTCCTCTTTTTGCTCTTCAGAGTAAGCTATGCTTTACACTGTGATGGGGTTGCATTATCTGCTTTTGGGCTTCTAACCAATAATGTACCTGATAGAAAAAGCTTATGTGAATGGTATCTATCTGCCACCAAATGTTTTTATAAGGGCAACACAGAACCACACACTGTTTTTTTTCTACATGACAGCAGTATCTGCCCCATTTTGCTTTTTCCTTGCATCACATACACATGCATAGTCCTGAGATCCAAAACTATAATATGCAATTTAGCTGTTATATTGATCTCCATCACAAACTGACAGTGTAAAACATTTGTAAATAATTATCTATAAACATTAATGTTCACCTTAACATTCTACCAGTGGCCCCTTTTCCTTTGTGTTCTTAAGCGTAATGTTGATTGTTAGCTACATGTGTATATCTGAAATAGAGCTGCTTCTTTGTCTCCTTTAAAAAAGATTTCACACTCAAGATTTAAAAGCTTACTTTGCTGTTACAGACAGTTACAATTCATGCACACAATACAAGCAGCAGTGCAAAATTTTCACAGTACATAAACCATTTGCAAAGTCTATCCACTATCCTCTCTATTAACTACCAACAGCATGTAATCATGCTGAAAGTATCAGGTGTCATAAAAGGAGTATCATTTACTTAAACCTTTGTGTCTACCTGATCCTCGCAAACTGTGGGCTGATCCAAATTTCCCTCATCTGCCAATCAGAGGTCTTGATTGCAGATTTATAGGTGCATTCAAACTGCAGCAAATGACTTAAGTAAATATGACTCAGATTTGATAGGATTTACAGTAATCGACACCAGGGGGCTAGAGGGAGTATGGATTGTATTGAAGATGGTAAATAAATCTGTGGTATGTTCTTCTCACACATACCACTCTTCTTTGGAGATGACAGAGCCATCCATTTGAGGAACCATATCCACTGAGATTTCCACTTCAGATCCATAATCATATAAATAATTCTGTTCAACATATCTACGTCTTTTGCTGTCCTCCACAGTACTATAGGCTGTCATCCCGTTGTCAGAGTAACCATGGAATTCCTGAACACCTTCACCACCATAGATTTCTGACTTCTTCTCATTGTGTGAGTCTTCAGGATAGGTCAAGATCTGAGGCAAAGAGGGACATGGTGGAAGGCTGCCCGCTTTGGCAAAACCATTTCCTAAGGCCTGTTTCTTTGTACTGTAATCTCCTTTAAAAGTGTGTCTTTGGCGATGGAAGAACACTGCCAGTAGTGTGACAGCTGCCAGGAGAACTGTGCCACATACAACAGCTCCACCAATGGCAGCGCCTGCACGCTGCTCCTGAGACACTTCATGGGAGAAACTAGGGAATTCTGGGTAGGGAGAGAGATGGAAGGGAAAAGGGTATAAGCATTCTAACAGTCCCAACCCTCCCTCCGGGGATGGAACAGATGACCAAGATGATAATCAAAATGACCATGGCTATTTTTATGGTAATATTGTAATTGTTAAATGAATAAAAAATATATAATTATATAACTACATAAATATATAATATATATTCTTCATTAGATATGAAGAAGCTGTACAGAGATAATTCTGAACTTTTGTATTACATTATGAGAAAAAATACTGTTCATTTAGCCGTGACTTTTTAAAATAATGTTAATCATAAATTGGAATTATCAATGCTGACTAGCTGTCCCATCCCCTGTCATAGTTTGAGAGTACTGAAAAAGAAGTAAAGGATGAAAATTAGATGACCACAGTATTTCTGTCAGGCATCTAACAGGAAAACTCTTACTCAACTAAGCAGCAGACAGGTGGCATCAAGCATCATTGCAGACATTCATTATATTCCAGTTTCTGCAGAGCACATGCAGCATTTGGACCACACATGGATGTAAATGTGAAATCATGCAAAAGCCAATTCAGCTTTGAGAACAGACAAGGCGGATCCCATCAACCACAATCGTTCATGCAGCAAATCATACAGCTTGACAAACAATAGAGAGGAACCAGAAAAGAATGAGAAACTAAGAAAATCAATTATAAAGCATCTGCACTAAATATTAGTTAGTGTGTATCAGGTGATGTTTCAGAGGCAGTCGATGAGAATCACATTATAGATTAGTGAAGAGGTGTAGAATCGATAGGATTCTCTTAAAAAGTCCACATTCACTGGACTTGGCATGCTGAGCAGCTTGGCACATGCATTTAGCACTGAAAAGCCAGTACTTACCTGACACAGTGACCTCTACCGATGCTGAGCCTGTTCCAATGCTGTTTGTGGCATCACAAACATATGTGCCTGCTATCTCATAGGTTACAGGACCTTTGAAGATCAATGTGTCATCACGGAGCTCCACGGTATTCGGCATAGATCCATTTAGACTACAAGGGAATAATTATGGAATTTTGTTGTGTTAAATTATTTGTATTAGCTTTGTAGTAGATTATTGTTCAGTTATTCATCTCAAGGCTGAGATGGCCAAATGTGTTATACCTTGAGAATCATGTTTAACTATATCGTCGCTGTCGGGCGGAAACCTCATATGTCCAAAACGGCTATTTTTCAGGGAACTCAAAAAGCTATGTATATTCGAAATAAGTGAATACTGTGTCATCAAAATTGGTATTACTATTTTCAACACTTTTCATTGATTAATAATTTCTAAATTTTACAGACCCATGTGGAGACAGACCAGTAGTATCGATTTATGAAAAAAAACAACAAAGACAAAAAGTGGAGTTACGAGGATTCCGCCAGACAGTGACAATATGTTTTATTATCTTTGTATACTTACTATCTCCACTGAAACAAAGAGATGGCTGGGTTAGCATCAGCAAGGCAGGTGAGCTGAACATTATCTCGATTTATATACCAGTTTCCATCAAAGCCATCAATTATTACCTCTGGTTCATCTGTGGACATAAGTATTATAGGATATTTTCAGCATTTGTATTGTACTAGGTAAAAGCAGCAACAAAAACAAAAAATCTTAGATTAGTAAAACTTTCCTGTTGGTGGACGAACATGGTGAATAAAGCACTGTGCCCGAGCAACTATTTTATTCATCTGCAAAATGCAGAAATGTTTGCTTACACTGGATGTTGAGGGTGACACTGTCTGTGTACTGTTCTTCATTGTAGGTGGAGATACAGGTGAGTTGCTGCTGATGTGTTTCTCGACTAGGCACCACTATGTAGTCACTGCGCACTGTGATTGTTCCATCAGTGTTTTTTATCTCCTCTGTGTTTGCTTCCCCATCTAACTCAGTGTCCCATGTGATCACACTGGGTGGCTTCCCATTGGCTGAGATACATGTGGCCACAGTCATCTTCAGATCTTTGGATCCTGCCACGATAGTGGGTGTGGACAGGCTCATCTGGACCATAGGCCGAGCTGCAGAAGAGAAATTAAGAATGAAACCACACCAGTATAAGAGATCTTTCATTTAAGACATAAAATGTAGCAATGAACACGATGGCCATTTAATACAAATAAGTTTTTTAATTGCTTTTGAAATTTGACTGGTTGGAAGATGAGTAGCAATGTATTAAAAGGCATCATTTCCTGAGTTGTTTTCCAGAACTAATCAACAAATAGAAGATTTTCTTCTGAGTGTGCAATATTTCCAGTAAAATCTCCTCCCTTCAGTTGAATCTTGGCTCCTTAATCCCCAAAAGTCAGCACACGGCCAAGAAACGGACCGCGGTCTGTGTTGTGAGCAAAACATCATGAAGTTAGGTCAGCCATGTCACCAGTTCAGAAATGTATCCAGATTACTTTTGGCTAAACTGTTGAACTTCTATATACTTATCTCCACAAAAAAGACAATGTGTACATCTTGTAAATCTGTAACCTGACTCTGATTAAATCTGACTTTGGAACATTATACTATGGGGTGGCTGTCAATCACTGAATGAGTTACTGTTTGAATAATTAATGTTAAATACATTACCTACTTATCCCCAAATAATGCATAAAATGCTCAAATTCAAATATAGGACTCTTTTAGCCCCTTTTAACTATTTTATGAGACACTGCTGAAACCCACTGTCCAACGTTTCAGACATTTTTCTAACTAACATCAAGTTTCTTCTTCATTACCATTGCCTGAAGTGTCTCCCAATAGTTTAGATCAGGGGTTCTCAAACTTTATATTCAAAGATCCAAATCTAATTTCAGGATAAGGTCAAAGGGACGACAAGTGACTGGCCAATCCCTTTTACCAAATTTGCTTTCAACATACAACCAAAAGAAATGGCGCTGTACGCCTATAGTTGTTTCCTTGTGAACCTAATCCACTCTCACTTTTGATAGAAAGGTGTAATATGCTCTGTAGTTTTATGAAGAGATTTAACAATAACCTTGATTACCTTAATTACTTTTATGCCTCAACAAATAAAGTGGTAATGGGACATAACACCTCCTTCTCTGGTGACTGTTATAATGACGTGAGCATTTCGCTCTCTCGTGCTCCCAGGACTGCACGTGAATGCCCGTTAGCCTTAGCGGATATGCTAATGTGGATGCGAAGCCTGAGAAATGAAGCGCGTCACCATTGCTTCGGTTAATCTCAGGCCAAGATCAGTGTAAAATTCTCAAAATTTGTTATATTTTACAGAACTAATCATTTATTGAAAAATACACTTAATTGCATTGCGTCAATAAATTCCTGATATGATGTGTGGACTGGGTCCGGAATGACTTGCACGTCGGTCCGGATACAGACTGGGGTCCGGACTTTAAGAATTGCTGGTTCATATGCTTTTCTCTGTTCCACAGATCACCCACTAAGAGGTAAATCCAAACAGATTCATGTTAAAGATTTAGTACGTTAAGGAATGCACTCAAACGTAACCTACCGTAAACAGTGAGGTTGACCATACTCTCTCTGTTACCAGCAGGAAAGGTGGTGTATTCACAGATGTAAGCAGCCTCATCGGACAGTCTAAGGTTATTGAAGATTATGGTGGTGTCTTCCAGGGATGGTGTCCTTTGGCGCACTGCTGGATTCTTAAATCTCACACGCTCTTTGAAGGGTGGCAGCACAGACACACCCAGGGCAGGGTTGGCAATTGCAACATTCTGCTTGGTTCCGTTTAAGAACTTCTGCCAGGTGACCTGAGAGATCTTTACAGGCGGGTTACTGTTGACAAACTCGCACCGTAGCTCCACCTGTGAGCCCACATAGCCAGACCTGTCACTGTCCATCTGCACCATCTGACCATTACCACCTGAGGAGCAAATGTAAAGCTGACGGTCAGTCTTTTAATCAAAATTAGAGGTTTCACAGTTGTTAAAAAGCACTCTGTGGTTCAAAAGTTAAAAATTCAATTCTAAACCAGTTTTGTAGAAGACACATATATAAAATGGTGCACGTTGAGTAGTAATGATGCATAAATGAGAAAGATATACAGTGGTGGCCAAAAGTCTGAGATCACACTCTTTTTTATTTAAACCTAGAAGTCAACAACAAAGTTTTAGAATAAAAAAATGAAAAGCAATAAAGCGCTGATAAGTAATGGGACTGATCACTGGCCATGTTATGGACTTCTGAGCTACTCATCAGAGGCTTTTGCAGAGGCAGATTGCAAATTTTGAGTGCACACTGTCATTAAGCAAAAGGCGAACAATAAAAAAATTCTGAAATGTAAATACTTCAAATACTCTTCTTTTCACTCAACTTGTTTGATAAACTGTCTGATAATACAAGTTGTAATTAAAATTACAACTTGGGCTTTCAATAGAGGTATCAGACTTTTTGAAAATCAAGGTCCAGAATCATATTTCACGAGTGGTGATACAACTTTAAAAAAAATAATGATACATTTTCTAACTGCATGCTATGTTATCATTTAGTTAATTAAAACATTTGAACCTTGAAACAAAGATTCAAGAAACATTTACAGTGACTCCCTCAGATTCTTGTCCCATTCTTCTATGTGCTGGGCTTGTGTTAAGAACTGTGCTTACACTGTATTGTCTTTCATAGCACCAATGTGAACTACAACCCCACTGCCTGAGTATTCAGCTCATTCAGCTGGACATTTTTGAGAGACTTAATGCTCTTCCTAGAGCAATCTCTAAAGTGACATGATGTTGATGGTAAACAGTCAAATCTGACCCATTTGGTACAACATTTAAATGCTTTAAACAGTAGCATTAGTCTCTACAAACACTAAAACTTTTACTTTTTAGTGTGACCCTGTAGGCTTCAGAGAACATATGAAACAATGTAGCCTGTTGCTTGCAGAAGGACTGTGACTAAAGAACTATCAACTACATTAACTATATTGTTCAATACAGTTCATATATGAAATGGTTAGTGACCGCTAAGCTGAAAGTAATATCTGTTCTTGTACTTGCACTCTCAAAGCCATTGCTGTCATTATACGAGTACCTCTCTGAAAAGTTCTTTACCAGTAGATACTATACTGTAAATTGGTCTAAAAATAGGAAGGTTTAAGAGCTCTTGGCCCAATAAGACACTGAAAGGGACTCTCCCAGCTAATAAGCTCCTGTTGAGATCTGTGAAGGGTGAGTAAAAACACAGTAATGTGTTTACCTATGTGATTGTGCATATGTGCTTGTAGTGTGCTAAAGACACTGGGAGACACTGATTAGTACACAACTTAAACACAGGAGCCAATCTCTAACTAAAAATAAGACTCTGTTGAGACTGTGCTGAAGTCTCTTATGTAACCCAACACTAGATTGTTCTCTCTCTTTCTTCTTCCCTCTTTCACACACACACTCTGGAGCTGGAAAGGCTGAGAAAGTCCGTATGCCATACACTATTTATCTGCCTTAAGGGATGACAAACTGAATAAAAGACTTTCTTTTCATCATTTTATAAGCATTTTGTGGTTTGTCTGTAGTACTGCAAAAGTAAAGCAAACTTCATTTTTTATGATCATAAATTTAATTTTAATTTTAATTATAAACAATAGATGTTTGAACTAAGAACAAATCACTTCTACTGAAAAGTACAGAACAAATCTCAGAAAGATAATGTTTCAGTAAATTACTGTACATTAAATAACTGAAGTATATTATTTATCGTCTTGAACCACTGATGTTTCAGAAAACTCTGATCAACATGTTTCAGGTCAACACGTTTCAGTTATTATTAAATAAAATGGCAACAATTATTATTAACATATTTTCTGAAATGAGTAATAAATTAAGTTAAACATGTCATTAAAAATTTTAATTAATTGTTTACATCAATTGTCTTCCAAAAGTAATGCAGCAGGAAAAGTGAATAAGATACAATACAAAAAAAAAAAAAACGGAAACCAAGAATAGGGTGTGCAGAGTTATTAGCAAATGAATTACCCTTCAAATAGTGTTCTTTAATAACACTCCAGTCTATCTGATATCTGGGACAGGCATTTAATAATGTTAAATGATATTCTAAAATCTGATGGGACTACAGGCAGACCCACCACAAAAAAGGGAAAAACTATAGGGCAAAAGGAGGCTGCCCTACATTAGATCAGACAATGGGGTGCAAGCTGGCTTTTCCAGACCACATCTCACTGAACATGTAAATACAGTAAAGCTGAGTTGAAACAGGAGCACCCACCACCTCACACACATAGGCTTGAGGGTGTTGGCCACTGCAGCAGATTACAGCACTCAGTCAGGATATTAAGGGCCAGGATGGCATCCAACTGCGTGGGAGATGACATCAGGCTTTTGCCCTCTGCTTACTGGTGCAGTAAAACCCGAGCCATTACAAAGACTTTATAGACTGTAAGTACAACAAAACTTTACTGGGGAAGGCCAGTATGAAAATACATCTAATAGAGAGGTAACAGAGAGCATGCAATTTCAAGCTAACTCAAATTCATATCTCATCATCTGAGACATTTGTTAACATCCCAACATTTTTTTCATTAATGTAGATATATGTACGCATAAAACCTGATCTGAGAGATGACAGACCATGCCTAACATTTCAGGGAAATTCAGGAGTAGATTCATTCCTATAAATCCCTACTGCCACACAAAACTGTGGCTTGCAAGATAGCAGTAGAAGAAAAAACATTAGGTCTTTCCCTAGGACACAGGCCTTCACAGTCAGACATTGAATCCTTTTTCTAGTCCTGGATTCTGGCATTAGTTGACCAATCAGTAACAAAAACAATAAAATTACCTACCAGTGAGTATTAAACCCAGTACCATAAGCTGGATAGAGGGTTACATTTTCCCTGTTCTAGCACAGCTGCTCATCATTTATTTTGTTACAGCAGAGAAACCAGTGAACTGTATACTGATCTGGCCCCCTGAAAGTAGGCAAAGAACTTGCCCACAGCCCATTTCAAGTGTTGTGTGGCCAAGATACTTGAATTTTCAGCTTTATGATATGTCTAAAAATTACCAAGCTTCGACATTATATTCAATACCAAAAGCTGCCTGGTCTGTTCGGCAAAAGAGTGTCCACTGATGCAGCCGAGCACAGCAAGCTACTGTACCCAGCAAACCAGCTAGCGATTCTGCTGGCTGATAAAGTCCACCAGTCAGTTGCAATTAAATGATTGTTTTATGTATGTTTTCAAACTATTTAAGCACTTCCCATTTTTTGCATGTCAGGCTGCGCACACTTTGCTACAAAGCCCAACAAGCCCACATTAGTCTCAAATAAGTTGATGTAACATAAAAACAAATGTGTTTATGTTGACAATAAGGCCACCGGCACATCTTTTAATCACATTCACAACCTGAAAACACCTCATAATGAGCTATGATTAGGGCTTGATTTAAGGGGACACGCAGGGGAAGTCCATTCCCAAGTAAAAACTAACAAACAAACAAAAAAATCTCCTAAGAGTAGTGCTCTCCTTTCCAACCCCTTTGATTTGAAGTTTGAAACCACAGCATACATTCTATACAAATGTTATCAGAAGTTTTTCATATCAAAGCAACAAGTTATGATCTATTCTTAAAATACAAAGATACAGTTCAAATGAGAAAGAGTTGTATATTTTATAAAGACCTTCTGCTTTGATTTATATAAACTAAAGAGCACTTGAAAGGTATTGTTTTTCCTTCTCTTAAATAGTTAAAACACGACCAGCTACCGTTGTTGATTTTTTACCTCTCAACCACTAGCTACAGTGATATTTTCAGCCAAATGTTTAACACGGAATATGTACACCAACCTTAATTCCATGTTTCCACAAAAAAGTGGATTTTAAGAAATTCTTGAGGAGGAAATCCTTCCATAGCCATTTTCATGAGGACTTTTAAATTTGACAGACGCAGTGTGGAGTTGTCATCCAGTCATATTGACCTGGCAGGGGCCGGGAAGGCTGTGCTTAGTAAGACAGTTGTCATGGTGGTGAGGACACAGGCTAATGAGAATTGAAAGCCCTCTGTGAAGCAGGGCCCTGGCTTGTTTCCAAAATGCTGCTGCACAGTCCTGTCCTTTCACGTTATCTTTGACTCAACAAGACACTCACCTTTCCACACCACAGAACAAGCTCAGACAGACACAGTGGACTAAACAGACGTGTTACAGAATAAAAAACACAAACATCATGTGTGATGTTTTTTTGCAGAAGGTAACGCACTAGTTTTCTATCATGTGGGTGGAGGCCCAAGCAAACAGTAGAATATTTTAACTTCTCGAACCCTAGCCTTGTTATTCAATCATTAATCATAAGACTTATTATGCAGTGGCTAACACAAATTATTTGATTTGTAATATTTGTAGCACTGTTGGCAAAGGGAAGGGAATGTGTGGTTCCTTACATTTGGTTGAACTCCAGCCGAGTATTCAACAAGGCTTTTGAATCTACCAGTGGTCTCATGGCACCTTTGTCTAACACACATGTCCACTCAAGAGATGAACATGTCATATACATATGACCTCATCTTCATCCCCTCTGCCTGTGGAGTGATGAGCTCTGGGGCTGAGCTGATTAAAAGCTTTGGGACTCTGTAGGCAGACCATTCAGTCTGGAACACCTATCTGCAAGTTGTGTACAGGGCCACAGATGACAACTATGGTGTAACCCTCAGCCTTTTTCTCTGCCCCATGTACACTACAGGCCAAAGGTTTGGAAGCAGCAATGAATTTGTAAAAACAAACTAAACTGCTGTTTTTCAAGTGAAAATGGATAGTGTTATGCTCAATTTGTATTAACAAATGTGCTTAAATTGTTTCTAATCATATCCACCATATTCTCATGTCTAATATTCCTAAAGTATTCATTAATTCAATCAGACATCATACATTAGGACCACGGTGATAATACGATATGCTACAACAGGTATGCATCAGAGCAATGGAATATTTCATGTTGGGTGCTGGCCAAGTGACTACATCCTAAAATATTTCTATATAAGTGAAAGAAAAACACACATTTCAGCCTGCAAGAGTGGTAGCATTGAATTCAGTTGTTCACATTCTATTAGGAAAGAAATTACACTACGGTAAGCCCCAGGTTTTACGCGGATCAGGAGTTGCAGATTCAGTCACATGCGGATTTTTTCGGAGAACCTAACTGATAGTTCTACGCAGAAATCTCCACAATAACGTGGAACCTGCAAATATTCTCCCAATTTTTTTTTGCTTTTTTCGTGGCAATATGGGTTTTTTTTACACATTTTAC
>JBBPCX010000023.1:9821000-9839846 GCA_037974365.1 Hydrocynus forskahlii | reverse complement strand
GTGTAAACAGAAGGTAAAAAAAATTGGATATAGGCAACAAATCAGAATTGAGCATCAAGACCTGCAGTGTAAACGAGGCCAATGATAACTGACTACATTAAAGCACTAACTCTACTCTTCTTGTTAGATGTCATATATTCTACCTAGCTTCCAGTATAACCCAAGAAATATGTAAATTGTGGTTTCAGTATTAGAATACAGGCATCTGAAATGATTAACAGAACATTTGATTACACATCCACAACGCTACTCCGAAGGGAGCAACAAGGGAAGGTTATTAATATGGTGCCTTACTTCTCCATAAGGTCACCAGACACAGTGCTGAACTGTTTTATGTTCTGTGAAGCCAATCAATAAAGATTAATCACACTTTCCGAGAATGTACTCTTTGCCAACACATCTTTTTGAATAGTTTACTTGTTCTGGTCATTGTTTGGACATCTGGGTCCAGCATAATTTTATGAGATACAGAATGCAGAAGCTCATTTGTTCAGCCCCCTTTCACGCATAATAGACTGAGTGGCCATTCACATGAATCAACAAACTTTGGGTATGTTTATAGACTGACGAGCCCTGTTCCAGTGTCAGCTGAACGTATCATACTCATCCAGACTTACTTAATTTTTAATGGATGAAAATGTCTTTATCAAATTTAGAACTTCTTATACTCAAGTACTAAGGTCTGTTACTTCAGATACTACGAAAGAAAAGGCTGAAATGAGGCTATTTCCTTTTAAAGCTATCTTTGTCAGACAGAAAATCACATGATTCTGATCCTTTTAAAGAATTTCAAATGAGCGAGGCAAAGAGATCTTAAGCTTTTGGGACCCACCACTGTGAAATGAGGGCAGAGGTTCAGAAAACTCTTATTTGTAGTTTATCATCACAAAAATAAAAAGGTGCTTTTTAATTGAGCTAAAAGCTAATTAGAATAATGGTATGGTAGTGCAGCAGCAATGTGTCTGTGTCGTTTTGGGAGCATGCAAAACACTATGCCAAGAATCTCTTCTCACCATTCATAAGCACACAAAAATTTGATCCAGATGGAGAGCCTTCCATGAGCCTGCTTAAGGAAACTCCATGTGGGGATTTAAAACAAGTTCAAATGAGCACAAGCTAAAATGGTATAAACCTGTTACATTACAGAAAACCATAAACATAAAAGTTCAAAGAAAGTATTTTTAGCACAATACCTGTACCATCAGATACCTTTGGTGTTTTAAGGGACAAAGTGTTTTGTATATCTGGGTATGTAATTTGTATCATAACTTCACCATCCGGTGCAGCCCAGAAGAGGACAGATGCTCCTTTGAGTCCTGGTTCCTCTCAGTGTTTCTTCCTACTGTTTCTCCTGTCATCTTGCTCATATGGCCTGCATTTCTGTAAAGCTACTTGAAAACAATGTTAGAATAAACTCCAATCAAACTTGAATTAAACTGAACCATGCCAAAATGCACAATGAAAAGGAAACCACCTACCCACAAGCTTCATCAAAAACAAAAGCCACTGCTCTTTCATTCAATTCAAAATAGCAACTGAGTCACATTTACAGGGCTCGAAGATTAGAAAAAGGTCACCATCACCTCATACCACATTCATATCCTGTGGTGGTAGCAAACAAAAGCAGGAAAGAGGTAGGATATCTCAATATGACCTTGCCTGTAATTCATTTACAACTTCACAGCATGTTCTGGTCATTTTAACTAGAGTGGAGCACCACTGCAGAATGCAGCCTCAAGCAAGGTATTACACTTAATATGATGTGCCAGGAAGCCACGCGAGTCACCCCGAGAGCTATGACTTTGAGTAATACTATTAGGCAGGGTTATCCACACTTGACAGTGTAACTTGCATTGCATGCTATGGCATCCGTCAGAGATACTCAACCCTTAGTCTTCTGAGTACACTGATTGCATGTGCTTGACGCTCTATTTTTTTCTGGTGGAGAGAAGAATACCCCTCTCTTTCCACACATTTCAGACTCTTTCCATTCCCTGATTAGAATGAATCATGATGGATATTTGTAATCCAGCTTTTCATGAACATTTTTGATTGATTTTGACCCCTGCCAACTTGTTGCTGGTGATTGGACAGCGTGCTGTGATTACTCCCTCTTTCTAACCCCTGCATCCCAGAGCTTTGTGTCCAGGACAGGGTTTAACATTGAGTGTTTCAGCAGTGTGACCTGTGGCCAGTCCTGAGCCCCTTAGTCCACGACCTTTGACCTGCTGCATTGCATCTGTTTGGACAGGACTCATAGCATCACCATAGCAACAGGCTAGAGTGTAACAGATGGCAGGAACGTTCTCTGCAGCAGTTAAAGAGGCAGTCCTGAGACCAGAAGGGGAAAAGTGGGTCAGGATCAGCCTGAACACAGCTACATGATGTTGGACACCAGACTGTGCCGTGTACTCACCACACACACATGCACACACACACGCACACACACTCTCAGGAAAGAATGCGCATTTGAGTATACAGAGAGCATTATCCCTCCGCTTTTCATATAACAGTGAAAAGAGCTTTTTGTCATGGAGATTAACCTAAAAGCATGTTACATAATTCATAAAATCATCTGAGTCTGGTCATAACTATTGTTAAGAAAAAAAATTCTGAAGAGGTTAAACTGACATATGTATTTATCAGTATGTAAAAAATATAGTACAGGCACATGCCTATAGCCTGAAACAGTTATTAAGGTTAATACATTTTAATAAATCTTACAGGGGACATATTATGCAAAACTCATAAAAAAAAAAAAAGTTATAATAGGTCTATGGGCTATACAAAACATGGTCCCTTTCAAATTGAGACGTTTCAGGGCTCTGTCCCTTTCATGCAAATAAGGTGTTACTGGCCACGCCCCACCCACCCCATGCTTACGAAACAAAACGAACAAGCTAGTTCATACTTAACTGAAATAGAAACACAAAAGTCATTATTTGAAAATACTTACATCTTCCTCATCTGCTGACTTGTCACGGACAGTAGGTACAGATCCCTCAACAATGCTGAAGTTAGCTCCTTATTCACAGCTCCTTATTCGAATTTTCCATTCTACATTAAATACGTAAGGTGGAACCTTTTAAGGTGGAACCTTAAACCTTTGCAGCCAACAACACAATACTTCATGTGTGACTTGCCTTTGCCTGTAGAAATAGCACTCGGCTTATCCATGCTTGTAAAACCAGCAAACAAAATGGCGGATCTTCAATTAATCTAGTGGGTGGGGTCTCGACAGATGAGGGGCGGTTCTATGCAAATTGGCCCAGTGGGACATCATGCTGGGCCTTCCATCCAAAGGGCGCATTTTGAAAGTGCCTGAAACTGTGAAGAATAGAGCTGGTGAGATCTCTTTATGTGAGAGTGACTTTGTGCAAATGACTTCATGAACATGTTTTGCATAGCCCACAGACCTATTATAACTAAAGTGAGTTTTGCATAATATGTCACCTTTAATGTCTAATTATACTTACAGAAGTTTATCATTAGGACTGAGTATCACACTGATCAACATCAATACCAATACAGTCACCTGTCACAACCATGCTGCCTCCGCCACACCCGCAGTGGTCGCAGTCACTGGAATACTTAGCTGGGATTTCCCAGCCATGCCCCCTTGTCCACATATAGGTTTATTTTGGTTTGGTTTCAGGTTCAGCCCTAATGTTCTCCCTGTGATTATCTGCTTAGCTTTTCCCTCAAGTCTCCAGGTGTCTCTCTTTGTGTTACTCAAACCCCAGCCGGTTCAGCAGTCCGGCGTGCGGTCACACAACTTGGTTCTGTCACATCTCCCCTTTTCCAGACACAGAGAGCAGGCACATTTACAGACTTCCATTTTCACTTTATTTGAAACTCAGAAAACATAAAAGGCACGAGGGCCCACAAAACCAAAACTCTGGAACTTACTCAAAATCAAAAAGGAGTAAGGAGAAACATAAGAACTGAGGTATTCAGATGGTGGACTGACAACCTAGGTCCACCTAAACTGAACTTAAATACAAAACATAAAACCCAACCACCCAATAACAAAACAAACAATTCTCACTAATACACCCCAGCTGTGACCAATAACAAAGAACACACCTACCCTTCACATGTGGTTCCTTCTTAGAACCTTCATGCTTCTTCATGTTATTCTCTCGTGTTTGTCCTCGCACTGGCTCTGTGGACTACGGCTCCCTGGTCTACTTGATAGTAAGAGGTTCTCCTTATTGATATATGCAGATGGACTTTGATTTGGCTATCTTTGTGTCTCATGTTTCATTGACCAGCAAGATGGAAGAGCTCTCAGGATGGAACTACCCCTTGTGGCTTCTGCATGTTGCAGAGCTCCTGCACATTGTATTAACCTGCATCAGAACAGTCTCTAGTGCGTGAAGGACCCTAACCTTTTCTGAGTGTCCCTTCTACATGACCCAGACAGACTGTTTGTACGTCAGTTCAACCAAGCTCCTTGTTTTCAAGTGACTGTTATGTGCCTTGTGAGATTAAAGCTCTTTGTGGTTTTGTTTACTCCTACTGCATCCTGGGGCCGCTGGTAGACTAGTGGTTACGGCATTCGCCCTGTCGTGGGTAGTCGTAGGAAGTCGTGGTTTCGATTCCTAAGATCGCTAGGTACCTCTGAGGTACCCTGAGCAAGGCACCGTCCCCACACACTGCTCCCCAGGCGCCATGTTCCTGGCTGCCCGCTGCTTCACTTGGTGAATGGGATAAATGCGGAGGTTGAATTTTGTGCTGTTCACACTGTGTGCTGTGGTGTGTTCACGTCTGACAGAATGGTCACTTAAAAAAAAAACCGCCATGACAGATGACTGCACCATCCACATGGATGCAGCAGGAGTGCTGTTGCCCTCCGAGGAGGATCCCCAGCTGCTGCAACGTGTGGTAGAACACCAAAACCAGTTGGATAAGCTCACATGGGTGGTTTCAGAGTTAGTGTTCAACCGACGTGACATATCACCACCAGCTCCAGCTCCAGCACCTCATCAGCGGGCCCAGGCTTGATTAAGAGCTAGTGGCTGGAATTTCGGAATTTGGATCAAGAAGATCTGGCTCTTTTTGCTCCCAAATGGCTCTTCATTTAGTCAAAGAACCGACGTGTTTGCGACCGAGACATCTATATCGAGAGCAGTGTTGACAGACTGAGTTTCATTTGAAACGATTCAAACAACCTGGCAACCTGTTGCAGAGTGTGTTCTAAAATATAGGAAAAATAAACATTAACTACACGTGAAACACTATGTTTTACTTCGGCAACAATTTTGTCCACATTGTGATTTCATGTTTCTTTTTAACACTCATTACATGGGGTAAGACTGGAGACAAAATGTTTTTATTTATATCACATTTGACAGAGATTATGGCACCTAAAAAACTAGTTGACAAATATTTTGTGTTTAGGAGCTAGTGGCTCCTAAGGTTTCTTTTTGTTTGGAGCCCTGTACACCCTTTTCCACCAATTCTATCAGCCATCAAGCAGCTCCTTGGGTCGAGTATTTACACCAAACTCGAACTGCAAAGTGCCTACAACCTTGGGCGGATCTGAGAAGGCAATGAGTGGAAGACTGCCTTTAGCACCACCTCCATATGGGTTAGTAAATGCTCTGTTTTTCTTCCAATCATTCATGAACCATGTCTTCCGAGACATGTTAAAAAAAATGTGTGGTCGTCTACTTAGATGACATCCTTATAAACTCAAAAACTTTATCTGAGCATGTGGTACACGTCCATAAGGTCCTTTGCTCGTCCACAGGCTGTATGCAAACCTGAGAGTTGTGACTTTCACATTAGTGGTCCAAAAGAAGTTGGCATGAATGAGAAAAAGGTGATTATCTGCTTAGGTTTTCCCTCAAGTCTCCAGGTGTCTCCATTTGTGTTAACTCAGTGTTTATTGCTTGGTGTTTGGTCTCTGTGTTCACTCTTCTTTGTGTGCAGCCAATTCAGCAGCCTGGTGTATGGTCCTCCAAATTGGTTCCTTCTTAGAACCTTCATGCTTCTTTGTGTTACTCTCTCATGTTTGTCCTAGCATAGGCTCTGTAGACTAAGGAAGAACCCCAGTTTACTTGCTAGTAAGAGGTTCTCCTCATTGATAAATGCCAGTGGACTTTGATTTGGCTATCTTTGTCTCTTGTGTTTCCCTAGCGTTGACCATCAAGACTCAAGAGCCCTCAGGATGGAACTACCCATTTTGGCTTCTGCACATTGCAGAGTTCCTGCACTTTGTATTCTTCGTGGCTCCTGGATATGAGCTTAACCTGCATCAGAACAGTCTCAGTTGAGAGAAGGACCCTAACCTCTTCTGAGTGTGTCCCTTCTGTGTGACCAAGAGAGAGAGACTTTGTATTTCAGTTCAACCAATCTCCTTGTTTTCAAGTGACTGTTACATGCCTTGTGAGATTAAAGCTCTTTGTGTTTTCGTTTATTCCTGTATCTGTGTCCTCCTTCCCTTTGAGACGCCATGACAGCACCTTAATTTCAAAACGGATACCTGAATGATAAGTTTAGGTATCCGGGCTTTAGATGGTCAAAGATAATTTGTTTGTTTTCTTTGCCATTCAAGATACTTCTAAAATAATATTTTTCCTACCATGAATTTTTTGTGCAGCTTTTATATCCATAAAGTACCACCATATAGACAACAGCCTGGACATATTTGTCCTTTTGAGTGCTAGTCTGTGTCATAAAATAAGATAAGAAATTAGATAAAATAAACCTTTATTAGTCCCACAAGTGGGAAATTTGCTTTGTCATCGCAGAAAGCGGACAGTACAAAGAGTAAAATACTATACCAACCGTACAGTAGAAAATGTACACTGTACAATCTAGAAATATAAAATATGGACATCTGTATTATAAAATATATACATATATGTATATGTAAACTATATGTAAACTAAATGTAAACGAATAGTGATATATATGTGCACAATGAGTATATATATATATATATACACACACACACACACAGAATGGATATGTAAGGAAATATAAGAACACTGTAGACACACACACACACATACATGTACACAATGTGACAGGCATTGACTATAACATTAGAAATGCACCAGAGACGCTGCTGTCCCAGAAGACCACTCCATAAAAGATGGCTGATGCCACCAGAGTCATAAAAGGTCTTCGGGTGTGGCCCCTGCACTCCAAAAGATCTGAGCCTCCGCAGCAGGTACAGCCTACTCTGCCCTTTTTTGTAGAGAACTTTGTGAGTCCAGTCCAGTTTATTGTTCAGATGAACACCAAGGTACCTGTAGCTCTCCACAGCCTCAATGTCCAGACCCCGGATGTTCAGTGGTTGCAGTGGAGGATGTTTGTGCCTGTGGAGGCCTACCCCCAGTTCCTTGGCTTTTCCAGTGTTGATCTGGAGGTAGTTCTGCTGGCAGTTGGTGGAGTTGTGAGTGAAGTCTGCAGTGTAGATGGTGAAGAGGAACGGTGCTAGAACCGTTCCCTGTGGGGCCCCAGTACTGCAGACGAGGTGTGAAGTGACTGAGGTGTCTGAGGTGGAACAGAGGTGGGGGTGTCTGCAGCAGATTTTGAAGACTGCATCCAGGATAAATCAAACCTGCTAAAGTAGTGATTCAGTTAATTTGCCCACCTCACATCAGTGGAGAGTTTTGTTCTTTGTGGCCTGAGATTGTTCTGCTGAAGCTGGTTTTCCATCCTCTGCCTATAGCTGTCTTTTCCATCCCTGATCAGTTCTTTCAGCTCTGTTAGCACCCTTTTCAGCTCCTCTTTGTCTCTTGATTGGAAGGCCCTCCTCTTCTGCTTGAGGATGCCTTGATTTCTGGAGTAATCCACAATTTGTTGTTGCGAAAGTACGGCACAGTCCTGGAGGTTACAGTGATATCTACACAGAAGTTAATGTAGTCCGTAACACAGGTGACAAGGCTGTCTATGTCCTCCCCATGGTCATCACAAAGCACCACACACAGTAGACTCAAAACAGTCCTTTAGAGCCTCCTTGCTCTCCTTCGACCATCTCTGCACTGTGCGGACGACTTGTGGCTCCCTGCGTACTAAGGGCTTGCACACAGGGACAAGGTGCACCAGGTTGTGATCTGATCTCCCCGGGAGGGAGAGGTGATGAACTGCATGCCTCTTTTGTGTTGGCATACAGTAAGTCCAGTGTTTTATTGTCTCTGGTGGGGCATGTCACATACTGGGTGAAAGTGGGCTGTGTGGAGTCCAGGGATACATGACTGAAGTCCCCAGAAATTATGGCTTGGGAATGCTGTGTTTGCAGTCTGCTGACTACAGAGTGGAGAGAGTCACAGGCTGCCTCTGCGTTGGCCGTTATTGTGATAACATGGGAGAATTCCCTGGGGAGGTAGTATGGTCACATGCTACTGGCTAACAGCTCAATGTCTCTGCTGCAGAGTTGTTCTTTTACATTGATGTAATCAGGGTTACACCATCTGTCTTTCACAAACACTGCCAGTCCCCCTTCTTTCCTTTCATTGCTCTCCCGCGTCCAGTCCAGTCCATTTCAGTCCAGCTGGAATCCAGGCAGTGCCAGGTGTTAGCCAGGTCTCCATTAGCACCATGATGCTACACTGTCGGAACTCCGTCTGGAACCAGGTTAGCGTCGTTAGTTCGTCCATCTTGTTAGTGCGAGATCGTACATTTCCCTTGACTACAGAAGTGAGAGATGGTCTGTAGGGTCTCCTTCGCGGGAGATGACACTCCCTTCCAGCTCGACACCCTCGTCTCTTCCTCCTCAGCTCACTGGGGATGTCGGGTCTGTCTGCCGGCAGCATCGCTGCGGGGCGCACGCTAACAGCTGATCTCAAGTATAAACAAAGGAGCCACGCACTAGGTCTCCACACACAAGTAAAAAAAAAGTAAAAAATACCAGAGAAAATGACCAGAACTAGCACGAAATGGTAGTGCATGGTGTCAGCTTTAAGTTACAAGGATTAAATAAAAAAGTTAAGAGAATAAAAAAGGAAAATAAGAAAGAAGCTCAGAAATTAGCAGAGCTACCGTAACAGGCTGCCACTCATTGGAAGTGATATTTCTTGATTGCTGGATTCTTTGTTAATAATTGATAAACAGAAAGTAACCCCCACTCCTGCATCTTCCGCAATGGTAAACCTAGTAGTATTTATTACTGTGGTAACTTCTGTATTCTGAAGTCTTACCTTTTCACTCTGCTTTTAAATTTTCCTTTAAAGAGCCATTAAATATTCCTGGTTTTCCAGTTTGAACATAATGTCATCCTTTTATCTTTTAGTTTAGTGCTCTTTCCACCCTTTCTAAATCCTCAGTTATCTTTTTCTCACTTCTTGTATTAAACACCTATTACCCATTATATTAAAACCACTAACAACTACAATATATAATATTTAATATATTGTTACAATAGCACCTGTTAAAGGTGGGACTACATCAAGCAATACAGCAGGCCTTGTAGGGAGTTCCTGGTTTGCTGTGGTTTGTCCCTACCAAAAGTGGTCCAAGGAAGAACTGGTGATCTGGGGACAGCATCATGGATGCCCAAAGCTCAATGCGTGGGAAGTGAAGGCTGGCCTGTCTTGGCCAATACTTCAGAAGAAATTTTGTAGCACAAGTTACTGAAAAAGTCAATTCTGGTTACAAGAAAAAGTTGTTAGTTTAACCAGTCCATAGCAACTAGCTGCTTATATGGCTGGGTAGCCATAGGCCAATCAAAAGTGCCCATCATGATCCCTGTCCACCACCAAAAGCACCTACAATGGGCATGTGAGCATCAGAACTGGACCACAGAGCAATTTAAGAAAGTGGCCCGGTCGCACAAATCACACTTTCTTTAACACAAGGTGGATGGTCAAATGTGTTTGTGTTGCTTTCCAGGGGAAGAGATGGCACAAGGATTTACTATTGGAAGAAGGCAAACTGGCAAAGGCAGTATGATGCTCTGATCAGTGTTCCGTTGCAAAACCTTGGGCCCAGGCAATAAATTGGATGTTACTTTGACATGATTTAGGGCTGATCTGTATGAATAGGCTGAACAGGTATGGTATGCAGCTTTGTCTAACTACTTTGCTGATGTTAAACCAATCTGTGCATTGTCAACTGTCACTACTGTGGCTAGTTCTTATTAGAGGAATGAGATGGCATATCTATTTTTCTGAGGACATTCCATAATTATATATAGTTAACACAGTTAAAAGCTCAAGTTTCCTGATTTCCTTGGCTTTTTTAATTATCCAACATAAATCACCAATGATGACTCCTGTTCCACTGCCTATCCTGAATCCTGCTTGAATGCCTTGCAGTTCATCTTAAATGAATGGGTGAGGTTAAGCTGTGGATTGTCAATGGGTTTGGTATAACTTGTGATGATCCATTCTCTAAAAAGGATTTCCCAAATTATTTGTTAGCTCTTTGTTAAATTAGTACCCACTGATGAATAAAAGCCGTCAAAGAGCAGTAGAGCAGTCAAAAATAATGAAATGATGCTTTAAAAGACCATCTAATCACCTAATCCTCTTCATTATTGTAATACATATAATGCAGATTTATCACAATTTGTAAAAACGCAACAGCAAACTAAATTTGTATCTAGATTTATTTAAGTAGGTGAAAAAACTTAAGCTCTTTTCACATATGAACCCCAAACAATGTTCAGAGTCTTTTCACACATGTAGTATACAGCAGGAGATTTACCCTGTCAAATGCGTTCTCACCTGCTGCAAATACACCATTTGGTTTAGAAGGGAATAGGCGCCTGGGTAGAGTATACAAGAGGCAAGACATGAGGCAAAGAGTAACAGAAATTGCAGTGTTTTTTTTACAGCACACTGAAGATGATGGACAACGATACCAACTCATCCGTAATGTTTTTGTATCTTTTCATTGACATATTTGTGTAAATTACCCTCCTTCTTCCCCCTTGAAAGGGGGGGGGGGGTTAACAGTCACATGAAAGACTCCTATTGGTATCTTATTATTTGCATCCACAAGTTGCATGTTTTTGTGGGAGCTCCTTTGAGAATTTCCTTTGGGAATTATGGTAGGCTTGCAATGATTCTGAGAGAACAGAGTGTGAGAGTGGTTGGAAACAGTAGGATGCAAAACAATGCATTATTTAGAAAAAGCATAATCTTTGTAAAGGAAAGAGAGAGATAAGATGGCTATGGGCTACTATTTTTGTAATGTTAACATATTGCTATACTATTAGCCCTAGGGATTACATGTGGAAGTATGAATAAGACTTAATTCCTGCTATGAGTAACTACATTTTCACATTTGGGGCCCGTCCACCAGCTTGTGAGGCATAATCCTTCCAAAATGGGGATTTATGGCATAAAAACACCCAAAGCACTCAGTGAGGCCAATATCTCACAGACAGACAAATAGGAACACATACAAATACACAGACATACATACACACACATTATCCTTGAGGGTTGTGGTTTCAAACCTAAAATCACCCGACTATGTTTTGTTGCAAAATTATACAATTGTGAGAAAGAGTTTGTGGACCCCTTGGAATTATTTTGATATCTGCATGGGTTAATTGGTTTTACACAGCTGCTGTTTATGTCATGTCAAAATTTCAAGAACAACAAATGGTCCAAAATGACTTAAAATAAAATTGTTGACTTAAAATAAACTTTGTTTATTTGCTTTCTCTTGCTTTCATTGGTGATATGAGGTTTTGTTTCAACAGCAATGGTGATTTAATAATGTTCACTATAAGCTGTTTGTACCTTCAGTTAAGTTGGTTCTTAAGAAACCCTTAATTTTACAATCCGGAAATGACCGCCTCGCTACGTGAGCGTGACATTGCATTTGTGCTTTCAGGCCTAAACCCTTGTAACATGTGGCTTGGGAAAATTCTCATGCCCAACAGATGACTTCCACAAGAACAATTCATTAAATGACATGCCATAATCCCATGTACTGAAGCAAGACACATTGGAAGTGCAGGATAAAAAGCACATAGAAATAATTGCAGAAAAAATCCTGACATCTAAATCCTGTCAAACAATATGTGCATATGGTGCTGTGAGAGCTGTTGCTTTATTTTCTCACTTGTACTGATTGCTCCATTTCTGTATGTCTATAAACAAATGCAAAAAAAAAAAACACCAGATGTTTCTCCTGGCCTTTTAAAATCAATCATAAGCTAAGCTTGTATTTGCTTAGCAAAAAGTACTGCTGTATAACAAGTCATACTTTTTCCTAATTAACCATAGCTTTGCTTTATCATCATACCTACTTACTAAAATCAGTTATTACACTTTCTTTATTTTACATAGAAACATGCCCATACCCTTTCCTTTCCATTCCTTTTTCCAACTTTATTGTAAAAGTGGAAAAAAATTGTGGTTGAAATACATGGAAGAGAGTGCATTCACATTTTTCCTAAAATAAATGGACAATGATATCAGGGTCATACTGGCAGATATAAACTGCATGTAAAAATGATTAAACCCATTAAATCCACCTTAAGAGAGGGCTATGCCAACTGGGCTCTTAGGCTCCAGGCCAAAGATGGCTGTGTCATCACCAAGATTTGCTTATAAATGGTTATGCATCAGCACGAACAGATATATACATTAACAATATCAGAAAAAAGTACAGTGGCCCCTTTTAGTCACGTGTGAACACACAGCACAGCACACAGTATGAACAAAATGAAATTCCATCTCTGTATTTAACCCATTCACCAAGTGAAGCAGTGGGCTGTCACCAATGAGGGGCAACAAATGAGCAGTGTGTAGGGATGCTACAGTGCTCAAGGGAACCTCAGTGGTGCCACTGGCAGTCCTGGGATTCAAACTCACAACATTATGATCACAGGGTCAATTCCCTAACCATCAGACCACCAGCCGCCCCTTCTGTCATCTGACTTTATTTCCATATTGTGCAGCCCCAGTTTTCTTCTGCCTGTGGTTCTCATTTAGTGGGGCAACTCATTACCTTCTCTGTGTAGTGACCAGCCTGTTTCATGAAAAACACTAACCTCCTATAAAGACTACTTTACCCCAGTTATGACAAAATACCAACCACCTGGCACTTACCTGGCAGCAGGAGGGAGGTCAGCAGAGCAAAGCCCAGCGTCAGACTCTTCATAGCCTCTCTTTCCTGCAGTGTGAGGAGTTCAGAGTGGTGGATGGAGGGTGTAGCAGAAGTAGTAGAGGGCAAACTTCAAGTTCGGTCCTAAACTGAGGTATAGTCCAAATTCCCATTTATCGGGAGAAGTACTGTCACCGTCGGGAGATTTAAAAATGGGTCTCCAACGTCCTTCACTCCAGTTTTTCTCAGTCAAACACAATCTGCCGGGAGCCTATGGAGGAAACACGAACTACACAGCCGTGCGTGGGATGAGGGTCGAGCAGAAATCAGCTTACAGAACAGGGCGCTGAGACTAGTGAAGTACAGCTCGTAATAACGACCGACAGTCTAACGATATCTTGATTTATTTGTTTGTTAATAACTTACTTGACGTCCAGGCTTGCTCACTCAGGTATATCGTAGAGAACGCAGTCCAGACATGTAACCGCAGCTATGGCAAAAACTCTTTCCCTCCGCATCTGCTCCTGGAGAAACTGAACTAGAGCCGAAAGAGCCACGGAGGAGCAAAATACCAAGTTTATGTTCACTTCACCACCTTCTAAAGCAGACTAAACACCGTTATCTCTCCTCTCCTCCACAGCCTGACCGTGTTTGCCCTGCTCTAGGTGCCTAAATGCGATTACAAAACGGGGCGGAGTCCCTCTGAGAGAACTGACATGCAGCTAACTTTGGCTCCTTCTTGGTTTTTCTGCTCCACCTTAAATGTTATAGGCTACAGAGTGGAACTGAGGTGCCAATCGAAATTCCCTAGACACAAAATGATGCTCTGCACATTTGTATGTTTTTCTCACTCGATATTCAGTTTGTGTAATCAATATAGATAGACAGATGTGTAAGTGTACTTAAATATATTTGCAGAACAACTAAGACTCTTTATTCACATTTTTCTTGTTTATCTTCATTCTGTTCTGTTGGTGACAACACCGACAGCTTGAAAATTAAAGCTTCATCAATTTAATTTTAGATCATAGGTTCCCAAAACGAGAAGAGCAGATCACAAATGTCTTCACACTTCACATGTTGATAAATGCTGCTTGCACAAAGCAGAGTTTATGTGGGTTTAGGGTCTGTTCTTACACTAAGAGATCGTCCTTTATGTATTTAAAACAACTGCACTTAAAACTACTGCACACCACTCACCTGTGTTCTTTGTTTCTCAATTGATGTCTTTTAAATCGTTTACTCCATATTACATCTACATTAAGACAGCCCCCCCACGTGGTCCTAAGAGTCAAATGCACTATGCATTACTTAAACTGGGACTAGAGCCGTTTCTCCAATCATGCCGTTCAGATCGTTTTAGTTTCTGCTCTCGGTGGGGTTGGTAATCAGTTAATGAGTTGAATCAATTGAACTGTTAGGTGGAACAGGAGCTTTAGAGTGTAGAATAGATTTATTTTAGTTGTAAAGCAATGCACAATTACTTGGAGTCTGAAAAACCTAGAGCTCTGTTCTTTCTTTCTTTTTGTAAAAGATACATAAATAGCATTTAATCAAAATGGATCAATATACAATAGATCACAATTTATTTGGATCAGTTAGATTGTGTAGGGCACATGAAATACAAAAGTTGACACAAAAGATGACACTGTTTCATTTTTATATGATGCCTCAACAATAAATGGATAGCTCCTTGTCTACCCTTTACATAATCTCTGCTTTTGATGTAGGTTGTCGAGTCTTATGTTAAACCCTTTTCAAATGCAAAAAGCTCCTCTCAGATCTCCGCTGTCATTATTATCACATGAGGGAAAATTAACAATTTAAAATAAGCCCTGGAAATGAACGTACCAATTTTAACTAGTAGCTGTCAGCGCTTTTTCAAAGCATAGGCTTCTCTGCCACTTCAGACACTGCAGGTTTCTCTGTGCCTAAATATATATATTCAGCTCTTTGAATAATACAATAAGCACTATAGATGATTGTGCAAAAGTTACTGGCGGCACAGTGTGTTTAAGATTAATATAACTTAGCTATAAATAAAGGTCTGTTTGTGGTATTATAGATTATCTCTAGATTATTCAATTACATTTGCATCTTATAGAATGTATTTATTTAGACTGTATTTCTTATTCCTAATTATAAGTATATGCCTTTTATGACTGTGTGTGGTGTTTCTTCATAGACTGAATGATGCTAAGAGCATGTTCGTTCTTTGAGAGGTTTCTGTGACATGACACGAGGTCTTCCTTATGTCAGTTCTACCAGACATAGTGGCACAGCCTATAGTGGTGGAACTGGGTGAAAGTGATTTTTTGTGAGCCTTCAATGTCTTGGACCTGTCTCAGGGTGGCTGTTGCAGACATCTTTGGGGTGCACATGAAGGACCAACGTTCACTAAACCTGACCAATTATGTAGTGTTTGTTACATTTCTGAACTACTCCAAGTCACCGTTATAATGTATTTGTTTTGTAAATATGAATCAGCAACTGAATGCATAATTTAATTTGCAACTCATTTTCATTTAGTGCTTTTTTCAAGTCTGTGCTCTGTGGAAGAGACATGGAGGTACTCACCCCATTACTCTTAATTCTCTCTCTCTCTCTCCTACATTTTATTTTAGCTTCTAATTATGTTTCCATTTTATGTACAGTACGTTCAAAGAGCACCAGGGTATAGCCAAAAACGTGAATATGTGATGTGTTAAAAAAGGCCCTAAAATTTGTATAGTGTAAACTCTAAATATGCCCCCAAATGTGCTCCCAATACACTTTAATTTAACTTTAAACTCAGCTTAATACATTACACTTAAAAATGTAAATGTAAAATACCAATGTCACCGCTGTATATACTGTTCATGCACACGCATTTTCTTTGGTATGCGCTGTCGCTTTCTTTGGTATAAGCAGGCTGAATACAGTGATAAATTAATTTAATTTACAGTAATAAAAATACAGGTTTTTAAGAAGAACTAAATGAAAAACAGGAGAACACACTCGAGATAACTCCAGTCCAGATAGCTCCACGCGTGGTGCGCCACAGGGCAACAGCCAATCAGCAGCAAGGAGAAATAAATAACATTATCTGATTGGCTACTTTCAAACCTCCCGCCTCTGAGTACAAAGGGTATTTCACCACCCCAAGATGCTTCCTGTTCTCTGGACAGTACAAAAAAATGTGAAGTTATTTTTTATAACCTAAATATCAATATCAATATTTAAGTGACAAAATTCTTAAATTATATTTTTCTTAATAATTTAGCACTAAAATGCATGAAAATTTATATATTGCCACAAATAAAGCCGTGACATGCGGGCCCGCCCGCCACACCCCCTGGTCCTCCTGCTGGTTGTTTATGTTTGGGCGGGCTCTGAGCAGAGGAGGCTCATTTCTTTCAGTTGTCTGATTACCTTGCTAACCGCTGCTCATTAATAAACAACCAGCAGGAGGACGAGGGGGCTTAGCAGACTTCACAAAAGCAAAAAAAAATGTGGAGGATATTTCTGCGAATGTGTGGGAGTTTCCGCGAACAATTATTAATTCTGTTCTCAGAAAAATCTGTGACTGTTGAAGTTCGTATAAGCAAGCGTTTACTGTATATATAAGGTAAGATAAGATAGACTTTTATTAGTCCCACAAGTGGGAAATTTGCAGAAACAAAGAGCAGCAAAAATGAAAAAGAATGGAATAGAATTGTCATGATCCCCTTTTACTCCCGAATGAGGGCAGGCGCATAGGCAGACTTCCTTCATCATAATTCTTTTATTTAAACCAAACCAAAACAAAAGGCAGGAGGGCCAGAAACCAAACTCAATCTTTAAACAAAGGGAGAAAGGAGACACACAAAAAAGCCATTCTCTCATTCTCCTTGAGCACACCACCAGCTGAATCACATAATAAACAAACTCAAAACCCAGTGCGCTCAGGATTTCAAAATAAAAGACCCAAAACACCACAAAACAAAAGAACAGCACAAGAGCGGCCTCTAGCGGCCGCTTACTAGACATTACAAGAATAAAGTAGAATAAAAATATAAATGTGCACTATAGAATCTAGGAATATCAAAATAGGATTAAAAAAATATGTGCATGTGTATCATAAAATGTATACACACACATATATATATTTGTGTGTGTGTGTGTGTGTGTGTGTGTGTAAACTATTTGTAAACTTAGATAAGCATGTATGTACACAGTGAGCATATATATGTATATATGTACAGCCTGGATATATAAATAAATATAAGAACACTGGATATAAACACGTAGTTAAAAAGTTAATCTAATTAATTACAAGCTCTCTCCTTAATTAATCTTAATTAATTGCACACCTTTTTGCTGTAAAAGTACTTAAAAATGTAAATGAATTTAAGCATATGAGTAAATGAATAATCAACATTACAAACTTTACAATCTCCTTTATTTAATAACTGTTTTTGCACTGTTCATGTGCAGTACTGGTCACAGCAATCAAAATATATGACCTAATGTGCTGAGGGAAAAAAATTAAAAATGCTTCAGCAAGAACAATGATAGAACTAAGTTCGTCTATAAGGTGCAGTTTAAGACAATGTGCATCAGTCAGGAGTGTCAGAAGCATTTTAATGTGGGTGTGCGCTGCACTCGGCGTCTCACGTGTCTCACTTGTATGATACCTCCTAATATAATAGTTCAGGTGTTGTGACAATTTATGCTACCCTGTCAAAAACTGCTACTTTTAAGTTTATACAGTTCATACAGTTTATAGTCAGTTTATAACACTGATAATGAGGAGAAATAGGCACATAATATGCAGAGAAAAATATATTTTATTGAAATGAGAAGAGTCTAGATACATTGATAGATCTTAAGAGGTGCAGAGAGCCAGTTTATACAGTTCTAGCACTGAGAAATGCTACCGTGAAGCAGGACACAGGCTACATGCCATGCTTACAGTGTGTGGTGATGTCTGGACAGTGCTGATGTTTCCTAGCTTTAGACAGATTTTTGCAAACTGCAGAAAAGGGCATTTTAGAATCAGAATAAAAAACTTTATTGATTGATCCTAGAGGAAATTACTTGTGTAATGACTAGAAAGAAAGACCCCAGAGTAGTGACATGCACTCATGTGCTCTTGAACTGTGCACTGAAGACAATGTATAGGAACACACAAGTATATGTACAAGTCCAAAGTAACAATTAAAAGAGCTTTTAAGATAGTAATCACCATAAACCAGTGACCCCAATGCAAGATAGCACAGATAAAAAACAGTGCCCAACGCAAGATTAACCAGCTTCCCTAATGCTAGGTAGCACAGATAAACCAGCCTCCCTAACGCTAGGTAGCAATGATAAACCTGCCTGTGACCAGTTAGTGTTGGTGTGCTGTTGGTTGCTCAGCCTGGGAACGAACCTGTGTTTTAAGTGCCAATTTATCTACACACATTTATTTTATTTAGAGTCCCAGTGCTCCACATCACTGGGTGGCATAGTCGGTTTGTTTTAGGATTTTAATAGTAGTTTTAGTAATTGTAGCCAGGCCCTCCTCATGCGCCTCCCTAATGCTAGGAAGCAAGATAAACCAGCCTCCCTAATGCTAGGCAACACATAAACAACTCATCCTCATGCTGGTTGTTTATGTTTGGGTGTGGCTGTTAGCAAGGCAATGTACGCTGCTCAGCAAAGGCTCATTCTGTCCAGGTGCGTCTGATTGCCATGCTAATGCGGAGGATATCTGCAGTTTCCGTGTTAGTGCGGGGGTTTCAGTGAACAATTATTAGTTTGGTTCCCAGAAAAATCTGTGATAGACTGAAGCCATGACTTCTGAACCACGTAAAAGCTAGGGGT
>JBBPCX010000023.1:9805100-9820900 GCA_037974365.1 Hydrocynus forskahlii | reverse complement strand
ATGTGCCAGAGAAGTAAAATATGTAAACTTATTTTCAAACAGCAACACAGGATGGAATACCGGATTTTATATATGCTAGTGTCAAACTTCTTTGCATTCAGTAATCCTTATCGTCCCTGTCAGAAGAATTTTTATTCTGACACTGGAAACCATAGCCATGGGTCTTATCAACTTATGTTCAAAATTTGAGCTCAAAAGAATAAAAAATGAATTTTCTATAAGGCTTTTAGTGCAAGCAGTACCATTTTGTGCAAGCAGAGACGCCATTTTGTTTGGAGAAATCCCTATTTTTTAATCACAGAATTATAAATCAATAAAATGCTATAACACCGCTGCTCTCCCATTTGTCACATTCAAAAAGCTCCAGTTCAAACTTCCAGTCCATCCATCCGCCCAGTCAGACCAGTTCGAATCAATACGCAGCTAAACTGAGCCAGAAAAACTAGGCAAAACTCACTCAAAACACAATAAAACAACTCCAAAAACAACTCCAGAGCAGTTTTACCACAACCCAGCCAGCAAAATGACACTTTTAGCGACGTGTCATAAAATCCAAACACTTACTTTTTCGAAGATATACACGAGTGATTCTCTGTGCGCGACTTTTCCTGGAAATTCTTATTTGCTGGCCAAATATCCCCATCAAATGTCTTCAAATGTCCTCAAATATCCTGAATTTGGTCTTATGTGTGCATTTCGCTTTGCTTGAGCATAAAACAATCTGTATTTGTCCGTCCGAGCACTTGGGGCGCCTCTCTGTCTGGCTGGAGTGCTCCACTGACCTGAGACCAGTCTTTGGGCTTTAATGCCCCTGAGCGAGGGCGGAGCATCTACTACCATAAATCCCTGAAACCTCTCGCTATTTGCTACAAGCCTGTATATGTAAATTACAACTTCTCGCTAACTGGTAAGAGCAATAGTCCTTCAAAGCCCGACCAGTCCCGAGAAAGTGAAGAGTCCAAGGTCAAGAGTCTGTGTGCAACGCCCCTGCTCACCACAACTACTGGACTCTTGACCTTGGACTCTTCACAGTGTCATTTTAAACAATGTTTTGCACCAGACAATCTATTAATATTGTAAATACTAAACCAAATATTAAAAATTTAGTTTTCTTATTATTTTACTTTTTCTGTTTCAACATGGACACACAGTCAGTCTGTGGGAGCCAAAAGTCTAGCTGGGTTTTAGGGGCTCAAATACTTATTTCACTCAATGACATGCAAATCAATTTATAACTTTTATGTATTCTGTCTCTCTCCATAAACATGAAACTACCTCATGGATTACAGACTGTTCATTTGTTTGTAAGTCAGCAAACTTACAAATTCAGCAGGGGATCAAATAATTATTTACCACTGTGTGTTTAGTGGCTCAGTTCTCCCTCTGTATGCACTCTAAAGTGGGCTCAGCGCCCAGGTCTCTCTTCCCATTCATTATGGAGGGCACACAACTATAAAAATTGATTTTTTAAAATGATCAACAAAGTAAAGTGGCCTCATATTGTCACATGTGAACACACCACAGAACACAGAGTGAACAAAGTAAAATTCATTTAACCCATTCACCAAGTGAAGCCACCAATGGGTGCGCCCCGGGGAGCAGTGTAGGGGGACAGTACCTTGTTCAAGGGTACCTCAAAATATTCCTGTTGTTTACTGTAAAGGTTTTTTCCCACTTTTTTATTATTGGAAATAAAATATACTTAGTAATTTTACCTTTAAAGGTTTTTGTTTTAAATTGATGCCATTTAAAAAAATCGACACCTTTTTAAAGTTTAAAAATATACATTTCAAGATTTGCATGACCGAAGCTTGATGTGATGTATGATGTATGGAGCCTCCACAGAAGCTCCCTAGTGCTGAACCCCTAGTGAGAAAGCCAGAGGCGAGGAAAAACTCCCTCAGCTGGAGGAAGAAACCTCCGGAGAAACCAAGCCTCAAAAGGGGAACCCATCCTCCTCAGGTCGACCCAGGAAGAAAGAAAATAGAGTCTTTATGGGGAAAAATACCAAGAGAAGGCTTTCACAAACAAGATTATTGACAGATAGGCCATCTACGGCTAACAGAGTTGGTATCACTACGTGTCCAATAGAGTCTGTAGTCCATAAACAACAGGATCAGGAGCAACAATCTCTGTCGGAGTTTTAAGCAGCAGTTGCCCCTAATTGGGGTTGGGCACGAATGGAGCCGAAATAAGTCAAGGACAATTTGGCACGGGACCCCAGCATCAGTCGTTCTAGACAAATGTGCAGCAGTTCCCCTCAGAGAAAACGGAAGAGAGTTAGTTCTCTTTAAATGTGCAGAGGATTGTTTATTAATGTGAGGAGTGCAAGTTAAGACGCCGGCGTATTTTGCTAAAGCAGCCCAGCTAGAAAAGGGCAGAATCGAGGGGTATGATGGGCATGAGAGTGCCCTGAGACATTGTCCACCGTCACAAACCTGAGTGAACGTGAGGAGTGGTGGCGCAACAACACCAGTCTCCCATTTTACTTGAATTCTCTGTGTCCACCACCTCCCGGCTCTACACTTTCATCTAACAGGAAAAATTAATTACAAAAAGCCTGACTAAACAAGTAGGTTTTCAGCCTGGACTTAAAAACTGAGACTGTGTCTAAGTCCCGATTGTTGTTCAGAATAGCATTCGAGAGTTTGAGGGCTATATGTGAGAATGCTCTTCCACCTGCTAAAGCTTTCATAATTCTGGGGACAAGTAAATAGACAGCCTTGAGATCTGAGTGACCATGGAGGTTCATAGTAATAAATATGTCTTGATAATATTGGGCTAATGTGGTCGAATTTCTTAGTTCTAATGAGGACTCTAACTGCCGCATTTTGGACTTGTTGAAGCTTATTTAGATTTTTGTTGGAGCAGCCTGACAACAGGCTGTTACAGTAATGAAGTCTGGAAGTAATAAAGGCATGGACTAATTTTTCTGCATCATGGAGAGAGATGCACTTCTTAATTTAGCAATATTTCGGAAGTGAAAGAAAGCTAATTTAGTAACAGTACTTATGTGTGTCGAATGAAAGATCGGGATTTGTAGTGACACCAAGATTCTTTACAGTTGGAGAGGCTGAGGGACCAGCAAGATCCAGCATTAGACCTGACAGTTTGCTTCTAGCAGCTTTTGGACCTCAGTTTTATCTGCGTTGAGTTTATCATCGGGATTGGCAGAGATGTAAAGCTGTGTGTTGTCTGCGTAGCAGTGGGGGCTAATTCCATGTTTCTGGATAAGCATCTCTAATGGCAGCATGTCCTGATCAACTGAATACAAAGTTCTATACAAGCGCACTTCTATGGATTATAATGCATGTTTTGATATTGGAGTATTTCCAAAATTTAGCGTGAGCTCAGAGGATAAGAGTTGCCTATTTTGGCCATAAAAAATTATAATGAAAATAAAACTTAGGAAGAATGGTAGTGTGATTGCTGACTCAATCATACCACTACTACTACTAATAATAATAATAATAAGAGGAAGAAGAAGAAGAATACAACTTAAGAAGAACATCTGATGCAGTCACACTAATGAAACACCCTTTCAACACGCCTTTTTTAATGTACCATCTATCCTTTCATTCTCCTCAGGTCTGCTCTACAATCACTCCACAAGGCGTGTGAGGTGGCACGCTGCCATAATTACTTCCCAGGTAGCCTGTTCCTGACCTGGGTCAGCTACTACCAGAGCCGCATGTCCTCTGACCAGGCCCATATCAATGAGTGGAATGCTATGCAGGATGTACAGTCGCACCGGCCAGACTCACCTGTGCTCTTCTCTGATGTGTAGGTACACTTTTCCATTTTGCTGCATACACTTTCACTTAGTATTTATGTTAAGCTCCAGTTCTGAGTGCTTTCTGTTTCATTTTGTTGCTTTTTGTGAAGCACTTTGGAGGTTATTTTTGTTATTTTCATACAAATCTGTGATGCAACAATGATTTTAGCCATTTGATATACTACTTTATTATTATTTGATTGTCTGCTGTAAAATAGATTTGCCCTGCTTTCCCCTGAACTGTACATATTAATCTTTCAAGCGTTTACTCACTTCTATTGAGCTCAAAGAGCACAACTGCTGTTATGTGATTTATAATGGCTAAAAGTAGGGATGTAGCATGAGGAAATACATATCCAGATTTCTGGTATTTCCCACAAGCTCCTTAGCATCATTGTCACAGCAACACTTCTGCATAGTGAGGGCAAATCACTTCTCTCAACACAGTTTTTTACTGCACAGGCCACACACTTCCTGTTTGTGGTCACATTATCTGAGCCCAACATAACAAGCACCAATGAGTAGTTCTTTTAATATGCTGCTATGTTGCAAATTTTTGTTCTGCATTGCTTGTACTTGTATGACTCATCTGACCATAACACCTTTTTCCACTTCAGAATCTTCAAGGTGCAGTTTGGCAATAATGTGGCTTTCTTGAGGAGTGTTTTTTATATTGCGGCCCGCCCATACAAGCCACATGTGTGATATTTTTGTCTTATGCATGCAATGACCACTCTGTGCCATAAATTATTGTAACTGTTTTAAAATTGCTATACTGTGCTCCTTGATAAATTTTTTACCTGACGCGAACTGTCCAGAACTTTGATAGTTTTTTCCCCCTGAATTGTTGCCATCATATATTTCACTTGGATGCTGTAAGTTGCATTGAGTAAATACAGTTGGAAATTTTGTTTTTTTGTGTGTCTTCATGTCAGGCTGCAAAGCAGCTAAATGTGAATATTTTAAAAGGGGGTGATTCTGTTCTATACCAACTATTTGTGTTGTTTACTGGCAGGCCAACAGAGCGGGAAAGAACAGAGCGGCTGATCAAGAGTCGTCTGAGAGAGATCATGATGCAGAAAGACCTGGAGAATGTCACATCTAAAGAGGTGTGTTGACATCTATGCATACTTACAGCAGTGACCTGCAACATCTTATATTGCTATGCCTGTGTATATCGTAGTTGTATACCCATGTCCAGTGTTGAGTGGTATAACGGGCGGCTGGTGGTATAGTGGTTAGGGAGTTCACCCTGAGATCAGAAGGTTGTGGCTTTGAATTCCTTGGCTGCTTGTGACACAACTAAGGTACCCTTGAGCAAGGTACCAACCCCACACACTGCTCCCCGGGTGTCTCTCATTGGTGGCAGCACCCTGCTTCACTTAGTGAATGAATTAAATGCAGAGAAAGAATTTCACATTGGTAACACTAGTTATTAGCAGCTAAATTAAGCAGCTGTTGTTACAGGTAGTTTAACATTTATTGATTAATGGATTGAACATCGCACATTGATCTAATAGATTTTATTAATAAGTAAACAAAATTTCATGATAATGATAATAAGTAAACAAAAACAATACTTAATATTTTTCAATGGCAAAAAAGGTACAAACACTTTAACCCCCGCCCCCTAGATTGATACTGTTCATTGTGATAATATGGTTCTCAAATGTAGTAAGATAGTACTTGTAATAATATACTTCAACCACTAGCCTACATTAGAGCACCACCTTGCTTTAAACCTAGCATGGAACTAGTGTATAACATAAGATCTTGTCAAATATACCACATGCAAAATTGTTTTCAGAGAATTAAATCTGAAGTTAGTTGTTACCTTACAGAATTCTTCTTGGACTTGCTAGAATCACAGACTATAACTTCGTCTGAATCCCAACAGATCCGTACAGAGCTGGAAATTCAGATGGTGTGTAACCTGCGGGAATTTAAAGAATACATTGACAATGAGATGATAGTCATCCTGGGTCAGATGGACAGCCCCACTGAGATATTTGAGCATGTATTCCTGGTGAGTCATTAGTTTTGTATCTGTATATTTTCTTTTCTGTTTAATGCTTTAACATTTTTTTGTATAAATCATAATAGACTGTTTGTTTAAAGGGGTCAGAGTGGAATGCTTCTAATCTAGAAGAGCTACAAAACAGTGGGTAAGACTGCTAGATTCAGTTATTGATCCCAACACATACATGACTAACACTGACAAACATTCCAGAAAACAGTGTTTCCGTTTTTTCTTTTCTTAGGGTACAGTACATCCTTAATGTGACAAGGGAGATTGATAACTTCTTTCCCAGCCTGTTTGAGTACCACAACATTCGCGTGTATGATGAGGAGGCCACGGATCTGCTGGCCTACTGGAATGACACCTATAAATTCATTTCCAGAGCCAAGTAAGTCTGCTGAAATAATGCAAAAGTAGTTTTGTAGCGATTTCCTGGATAAAATGCAGTTGGTGTATCATTTTTATTTTATCTCACTATAACTTTTTTCCACTTTTCATAATAATGTTACACATAATATTTCTGATAAAAATAATAATTGATAACGTATTGAGCTTTGACTAAATTGGTCACAACCATGTAATGAAAATACAGCAAAAATCTCCAGAGAGCCCCACCACTTTCATCCATCCATAGCAAATAACTGAACTACTGTGTACAGGAAAGCAGGGACCAAGTGTCTGGTACACTGTAAGATGGGCGTTAGCCGTTCAGCTTCCACTGTGATCGCTTACGCCATGAAAGAGTATGGTTGGGACCTGGAGCAGGCCTTCGAATATGTCAAGGAGCGCAGAGCAGTTACCAAGCCTAACCCATCTTTCATGAGGCAGCTGGAGGAGTACCAGGGCATCCTTCTGGCCAGGTATGCACCATATTTATGTAAATTAGGAAAATGGCTTGGCAGAATCAGTAACTGAATAGAAATGTATATCTCTTATAAGTTTAGAACATTATATTTAACAAGAATATAGAATGTAAACATTCATGTGTTCACCTTAGCAAAAAATAACTTGGGCATCTCATAGTCCTCCTACTGGCTAGGACTTCCCCATCATATTGTACTGTTATACCACCAACAATAGATGAATAAAGGCTATCACATATTTCCTCCGAGTCACGTGATGGTAGTACATCTTTACCAACTGCCTTTACCAGTGGTATGTTTTTTATTTTCAGTTTTATTATGTTCGCTAGCAGATGTGTTGGCTAGTGAAAAGGTATGTATTCATACTGACACTGTAAATGCTGTGTGATGGCTGACAGTCTTTCTGAGAGTCCACTGAAAGGAGCTGAAACTGCAGATATCCTCTGAATTTTTTTTTGCTTTTGTGATGTCCATGCTCCCTCGTCCTCGTGTTGGGTTGCTAAGCACCGCGCCCAAACATAAATAGCCCAGCACGAGGACGAGGGGGCGTGGTGGACCAGGCCTGGATGCCACAGCTTTTTTCGTGGAAGTATATTATTTTTCATGCATTTTAGAGCTAAATTATAAAGAAAAATATAATTGACTAATTTAACACAAATATTAACATAAATTCAGCTACATTTCGATATAAAAAATAACTATAGATGTTTTGGTACTGTCCAGAGAACATAAAGAAAGTGCGTCTTGGGATGGTGAAATACCGCTGTACTCAGAGACAGGAGGTTTGTATCTGGGAACGCTATTTATTTCTCCTCGCTGCTGATCGGCTGCTCCCCTTTGACACAGCTGCAGTCCAGAATTTCCCCCATGGAGTGTCTCAAGTATTCTCGTGTTTTTCGTTTTGTTCTTCTTAAAAACCCTGTATTTTTATTACTGTAAATCAAATTAATTTCTTACTGTATTTACCTGCTTATGCCAAAGAAAATGACTGCGCATACAAAAGAAAACACGCAGTGTATGAATTACAGTACAGTCTATATAGGGGTAATATCAGTATTTCACATTCTAGCACTGCGGGAGTTCAGTGTAAACTGTACAGGTAATGTATTAAGCTGAGTTTTAAATGAAATTTAAGTGTTTTGGACGCATACCTGGGGGCATATTTATGGTTTATACTGTAAAAATAGGCATTTTTAGGCATTTTGTTTACCATATCACAATATCACAGTTTTTCACTATACGTGGGTACTCTTGGAACATAACATTTGTGCCTCTAGCTGTCTTTGTACTTTTTTCATTCATCATTTGCCCCAAGAAAGAGCGACAGTCATAGACGTGCATGACTGATTTAAATAAATTGATGTGAGGTACACAGCTGCAATCAAGCAAGAAAGCTAATGTTCAGTGAACAGGATTGTAACGGTATTGTTAAGTAGCCTTGATCCATGCCAGAAACGATGCTGTGCTGTGTCCTTGATTTTTAGGAAATTGGGCCTAGAATTCAGTTCAGAAGAAAAACATAGATGTCTTTCAAGGCTCATATTGACTCATCAGTCACTGGCGCTCAGTGTAAGATGGACGTGCAGTGGAATCAAAGGCTTAAACTCATCTGGGGTATCAGTGTCAACTATAAATCAACACAAAAAAGATGTAAATGCGTTTTAGGTTTCCACATATTTTGTACTAATTCTCTCTCAGGTTGTAAAAATGCATTTATTCATCATTATGCGTAAATGCATTTGATCTGACTGTCAATTCTGTTTCAGCAATTTTGGAAAGTTGGAATCAGTTATTGCTTTGAATTATATTTGGCAAGCTGCATTTTTGCCAGCATTTAAAATGCTGTAGCACTTTGCAATCGAAAAAAAACTTTACACTGTCCTCATAGTCTGCCCCAGTGTAGTTATTTCAGTCATATTTATGTACTTTAATATTTTTAAGATGAGTTTCGGTTTTTAGAATTTTAGAATATCTAATCTAATCACTTTATTCTCTCCTGTACTACCTTTTCTCTCTTCCACTTCCTTCATCAGCAAGCAGAGGCACAACAAATTGTGGCGTTCTCATTCAGACAGCAACCTTTCTGAACACCATGAGCTTCTTGTTAAGACTCCTGCAGCACAAACGCTGGGCCGCTCCAGTGCTCGCAACCAAAGTGGAACGCAGGCCTCGCCCTCACTCCATGACCTGCTCCAGACGCTCACGCCTACCTCTCCCACTTCTTCAGGTTCAAAGGACAAGACAGAGTCTGAAAAGCAGGAGGTCCCTTTCTCCAATGGCTTAGGTGATGCTAAAGAAAGCCTTGCTACCAAGGACCCTCCCCAGCTCCCTAGGCCCTGGGCAGCTACGGTGGTACTGAAGGTCAGACCTGATGTGGCAGAGACATTCTCAGTGGGCCGCCCTCATCCACCTGCTTTTATACATCACCTAGCCTCGTTCCCCAGGATTTTCTCAGGTGTAGAGGCCAAGCAGATCACCTGTGAACAGCCACAGCCTTCCTCTGTCATGCTTGAGGAGACATGTAGTCTTCAGGTGCCCAGCACAGAGTGCATTAGGAATAAAACCCCAGAGCCAAGCAGGCAAGCCCCAAACTCATCTTCAGCAACAGGGCTTCCCACACAGGTGCCTGAACATCATGGGGTAGAATTCAGCCAGCAAGTGCCTGACACAGACGTAGACTGCACAGAGCTAGGCCACACCAGTGATAACCACCATCACTCTAGTGCCTCATTACAGGAAGCAGGTCTTTCCACCTTGCTTCCATCAGCTCTAAGCACAGACCGGATTGACTTCTTTAGTGCCAGAGAGAAATTCCTTGGCCTCTCTCAGGAGGGACAAACCCATGGGAATTCTGAGCAGGCAGTACAGCAGACACCCCGAGACAGAAGTCCAAACCAGGAGTCAAAGTTGTTGCTTACTGAGGGCCCTGTTAGAGAGGATGAAGACCACGAAAAGGTAAAATGTGTGTGTAGAACATTTTACATTTATATTGTCAGGGTACGGGCTTGTCGCTATCAGAACAGTTCTGGGTTAATTTTGTTTATTTCAGCAATACTTTGTGTAAATTTAAATTTGAGTAGAAATTATTGCTTTGTTTGATCTTCATTTTTATTTCAATGTTTTTACTTTAAATTCTATTTCCCTTACTACAACTTATACAAATTGGGTAAAACTGTACAGATCAAATCCCAGTAAGTCCCTAAGTATGTACCTCGAAATGCTCCATCATTCTGCAGCAGTGGAGAAGTGTTGCTAAGAGTAAGGGCCAACCTTATTTTAAAATCAAATGTTGTAACATGCTATACATCGTTAACATTTTTTGAGTTTGAATTGATTTAATTCGCTGTAACTTTTGGTGATAAAAATGTTGCATGTTTTATCACAATTATGACTATGGTGCTCCAAGTGCAATTCATAAGTTTTGGTTTTGCTTGACACAGTAATGATGTTTACAGTCCATCACCTTATCTATCTCTTTTTGTCCTTCTCAGGGGGGCTGCAGTGTCTTAGTTTATGATGTCTTCTCAGAGCTGGAGTCTACAACCACTCCTCTTCCTCCAACCAGCCAATCAGTTTCCAGCAGCTTCAAGGAAGAGGAGAAGTTAGTCAAAAGCACAACAGAAGGAGCTAAAATGGAGAAAGCAGAGCTTGGAAAGGATCTGCAAAATGATTGGCCAAAGAGTACAGTGTTGCAAGCTACCAGGCAGCTAGAACAGAAGATGAAGCACAATGTTTCCTCGTACACATGTGCTCTTGGGTGTCCTTCACTCCACTCCACTGACAGCACAAGCAGCAGAGACAGAACTGAGGACACCTCACTTCTTACAGACCTCACATCTGATCCAAGCACTGTGTCAGCCCACCACCATCAACCTGAGAGCACTGTGGAGGAGAAGATGAAGAATGAGGTATCTTCTCCTATAGAGGCAGGGATAGAAAAAGGGGGCAAAATAAGACTCAGGGAAGAAGAGTGTGGACACACTGGAATTTCTGAGAAGGACATGAGTCACTTGCACTCAAGGCAAAGACATTCCTCTCTGTCCAGCTCTTCTCCAGCAGTGGTTCTCCAGCTAGACGGAGTCACAGAGGAGGAGAGTAGCACTGACTGCCCTTCAGAACCTAGTCTGGTAATGGACATGAGAGAGATGTGGGAGACACTGAAAGAGCTGGGGGCATTCCTCTGCCAAGTGAGTGGGAGATCAGACAAGAGGCCCAGCCAGCCATGGGCTGTAAAAGAACAGAAAAGGGGGCAGAGTGTTCGAGAGCGGGCCAAAGAAGTAGAGGCCAGAATCCGCCAAGCTGGCCTAACCCCTCCTTCTTTAATAAAGCGTTCAGCTTCATTAGCAAAGCTAGGCTCTCTGGAACTCTCTGCTAGTGATCTGACTGAGCTAGAGCAGAGTCCTGCCTCTGTCTCCCTGCCCATTATTATGTCACGCCTTCAACCTTTTACCAGTGATACCTCAAAAAAGAAGCATTTCCTACCCAGGCACATACCCTCTCTCCCTTCCTCTTGCACATCTGACCTCTCCTCTACTGGGTCATGCAAGAATGAAATGTTGGAGGACCACCAGATTGGAGAGGGAGGGCGCAGAGACAGTAATGAGTTCACCACACCACTGCCAGTCACCCCACTGTCCAGTCAGTTCTCGAGGCGGGGGAAAGTATGGGACCCATCATATGCTCCTGTGCCATCTCCTGCCTTAATATCTGTGGCAACACGGCAACAATATGGGAGAACACACCCCTTGAGAAGGCTGAAAAAATGGACCCTAAATTTCCCCTACCACACAGTGTGACCCAGGATGTTTGTGTGTGTGCACATTACAATGTAATTTGTAAATTACCTCAGTAGGCCTTACAAAACCAGAAAGTCTGAAAATCAGAGAAGATATTGCCGTTGGGCAGGTTTCAGCTGAACCCATCAGCAGAAAATAGCTGTTCTCTAAAACAGTGCTGTGACAGTGCTTTGCAGTGTCTGCCATCTAGTTTATTACACAGTGATAAACTCTCAGTTACTTGTCAGTGTATGATCTTCTGTAAATGCTCTTTGGTAAAGTAAAATCACCACTCTCTGTGGTGTGTGTATGTGCACACGTCACGTGCGTGCGTGCAAAGTAAGACAGTGAGAAGACCGTAAATGTTAAATACATTCCGTAGAGAATGTTATGTAATTGAGTCTAAAGTTATTATGGATGTCTGATTAGTGGGCATTTTGGTCAGTGGAATGGGGTAAATTGTGTACTTAGAATGTAGATCTATGGGGCTTAGTGTATGTATAGCCTACTTTTTAATGGATGTGTGTGACTATTTTTAATGTGTGTGCACATTTTCTGTCTTTTCCATTCTCAAGTGCAGTTTCTCCCTCCTGAGTTTTTGTTTAGTTAATAAACAAAAGTTTTTAGTACGCACTTTACCTTTAAACCTTTTTGTTTTTTGGAAGCATGCTTGCTGAGTGTGTATGTGAAGTCGGCTATATGGTGGATGTATAGTGCAATTTTTTTCTGTTTTGTTTATTGTAAGACTGGAAACAAATGTTTTTTTTTTATTCCGTGCTTAAACTGTGAGCATTAAAGAAATGTAAAGAAAATGAAGATTATGAATATCACAGTCTATTTATGTATGCCATTTCATTACCAGGAAACATTAAAACCACTGGCAAGTGAAGCTAACAACACTGACTCTCATTACAGTGTTACCTGTGAAGGGGTGGGATATATTAAACAAGCGAAAAGTCAGTTCTTGAAATGGATGTGTTGGCAGCAGGAAAATGGTCAACTGTAAGGATATGAGTGACTTTGGCAAGTGATGCCTAAATGACAGAGCATCTGTATCTCTAAACTCGGAGTTCAGAGCTGTTTTGGGCGGTTTGAGGCAGACCTACACAATATTTGACAAGTGGTCTTAATATGTTGGCTGATAATTTGCCTAACATTGTGTGGGTTGCACTTTGGTCTGTTGGTCAAGTAACCGTCATAAAATGTTTAGGGCAACAGACCTTTTCTAATTACAGTACACCCTCTACAGTAAACCCTCACTTTAATGCAGATCAGCAGTCATGGTTTTAGTCCAACGCGATTTTTTCTAAGAACCCAACTGATAATTGTTAGCTGAAACCCTGCAGATATCCTCAGAATTTTTTTGCTTTTGTGATGTCCGGGCCTCGTCCGCCACGCCCCCTCATCCTCATGCTGGGTTGCTAAGCACCGCGCCCAAACATAAACAACCAGCACGAGGCTGAAGGGGCTTTGCGGACAAGGCCCGGATGTCACAGTTTTTTGTAGCAATATATAATTTTTCATCTATTTTACTGCTGAATTTTTAAGAAAAATATAATTTACTAATTTTGTAACAAATATTAACGTAACATTTGCATATAAAAATAACTTTAAATGTTTCTGTACTGTGGAGAGAAGATAGCGTGTCTTGGGATGGTAAAATACCACTGCACTTAGAGGCGGGATGTTTGAAAGTAGCCAATCCAAGAAAACTATTTCTCCTTGCTGCTGATTGGCTGCTGCCCTTTTGACACAGCTACAGTCAAGAATTTCTCCATGGAGCATCGAGTGTTCTCGTGTTTTTCGTTTTGTTCTTCTTAAAGCCCTGTATTTTTATTACTGTGAGTTAAATTAATTCCATACTGTATTTACTGCTACAATAGGAACTATTGTTTATAGATAAGTGACAACAGGGAACAGGTTGAGGGGAACACCACCGACAACAAGACGTGTACGTGAGGTTCTGAAATAAAGTAGTTACCCGGTTGGGTAGAAACGTACATTCTCGTGTCTGAATCTTCATGAAAGAAGCAGAAACATAACATGGTGGCAGCGGCAGAGGACCCAATTGTTTATACCAAAGCAAAAGGTGAAGAGTAGCTACGGCAATTTTGTCGAACTGGAGTAGATGAACGTGGAGCACACTGTCATGTATGCAGTATGGAAGGACTGAAACCTCTGCAGGCATTGGACATAGACTCCAGTAATCTCGCGAGGATGTGGAAGACCCGGAGGGATGAGTTTTTGCTTTATTTAGACCTGACAATGGCGAGTGAAGATGAAAAGAAAAAGGTAAAACTTTTCACCTATCTGATCAGCAAGAGTGGCAGGGAGTTGTTAGACACCCTGATGGGCGACACAGAGAGAGAAACATGGAAGATGGATGATATTATCCAAAAATTTTATGATCATTGCAATCCTAGTGTTAACGAAACTGTTGAACGCTATCGTTTCTTCACAAGAATCCAAGGTGCCACTGAATTTATTGACAGTTACATTATGGAACTAAAACTGCCAAAACACGCTGATTTGGGATCGGATTGTGTGTGGGAGCAACAATACAGCCATGAGAGAGAGATTGCTCTGCGAAAAGAATCTGACGCTTAACACGTGCGTACAACTGTGCAGGGCTGCAGAGATGTCACGGGAAAACATTAAAGCCATATCAGGGCCGGTGATCGAGGAGGTACATGCACTGAAAGAAGGATTGGGCCAGAGACAGACAAGCAACATGGTGGAAGTTTTGCAGAAAAACGCATGAAAAAGTCAAGGAAAAATGCCCGGCTTATGGTAAGAAGTGTAAAAAGTGTGGCAAAGACAATCATTTTGCGGCAAAATGTAGAGAAAAAATTAGCCACAGGAAAATGAAGCTCTCAAAGTACAATGCGAGAGTGATGAGTATGAAGATATTCTGTGTTACTGAGGCAAAAATGGAGAATGTGCGTATAATAGAAACTGACAAAGGGAATGACTCTCAGCTCTTTGTGGGCATGCTCCTAGGAAAAGATGTGGTAAAATTCCTAATTGATTGTGGGTCAACTTGCAATATTATTCCAATTAATCTGCTTGATCTAAATACAAAACTGGAAGACACAAAAAGTACACTAGTAATGTATAACAGAAGTAAGCTGAAGTCAATGGGCAAATGCAAAGTAAAATTAAGAAACCCAAGAAACCATAAGCTGTACCAATTGAAGTTTCAGGTGGTGGACGAAAATTGGATGGTACCACTGATTGGCAAGAAAGCCAGTGAGGCTATGAAACTGATAAGGGTACACTAAGAACATTTTGGCAATAGATAGCATTGTTACTTCTGAAAAGTGTGAAAAGGGGCAGTGGACAATGGAACAACTGAAGACAGAGTATGCTGTTGTGTTTCGGGGTGATGGCTGCTTAGAGGGAGAGTACAGAATTGAAATCAACAGCTCGGTGCAGCCAGTACAACTGCCAAAGAGACGTGTCCCAGTTGCAATGATGAAAACACTGAAGGATGAACTGCAGGACCTACAACACAGAGGAATCATAGCACCAGTAGAATGTAGCACGGACTGGATTAATGGGATGGTTGTTGTAAAAAAGCCGAACAGAAAGCTAAGAGTATGTATTGATCTGAGACCTCTGAACAAAGCATTAAAGCGCAACCATTTTCCCTTACCAACCATCAAAGATGTTCTCCCAGACCTGTCCAAAGCTAAAGTGTTCACAATGTGTGATGTTAAAATTGGTTTCTGGCATGTTAAGCTAAAAGAGGATTCCAGTTACTTAACATTTTCCACACCCTTTGGGCGGTTTCGATGGCTCAGACTACCTATGGGTATTAGTCCGGCTCCAGAAATCTTTCAGTGTAAGCTTAAACAAGCACTGGAAGACCTTCCAAGTCTGTAGGTTATTGCAGATGATGTGCTTATTACAGGACAAGGAGAGACAAAAGAGGCTGCTGTACGTGACCATGATGAGGAGCTAAGGATGATTCTTAATAGATGTAGACAAAGGAACATCAAATTAAATGCAGACAAAATTAAACTGAGACAAAAGGAGGTTGCATACATAGGACACCTCCTGACAGAAGATGGACTGAAAATAGATCCAGAAAAATTGGCATCATGCAAATGCCAAAACCAAGTGATGTTAAAGCAGTCCAGAGGCTTCTGGGTATGGTCAATTATCTGGCGAAATTTTGCCCACATCTCTTGGACCAGTGTCAGGTGTTAAGGCAATTAACACACAATGACTGTGAGTGGGACTGGACAGCACAACATGATAACGCCTCAGATTAAAAGAGACAACAGCAAAATTCAATTCAATTCAATTCAGTTTTATTTATATAGCGCTTTTTACAACCAGGTTGTCACAAAGCAGCTTTACAG
>JBBPCX010000023.1:9792544-9805000 GCA_037974365.1 Hydrocynus forskahlii | reverse complement strand
TGTATGTATATACAGTCGTATGCAAAAGTTCAGGCTTCAAATAATTATACATCATCTTCAGAGAACATCCTCATGCAAATTTTTATTCACACTTACTATTTATTTGTTGAAAACAAAATGCGACTTGTGAAAAAGTACTTTTTAAATTTTCTGTTTTGTTATTTCCATTATGTTCAGTTCAGCAAATAAATAGAAAATGTGCACTAAAATTTGCTGAAAAACTCCAGAATAAAGGTTTGCTCTGTTTATTCCATGTACTTAGTTACTGTTAGAAAATCAATAAAACATGCAAATTAACATGGGTATTCAAACCCTTACATACGACTGTATATGGCATGTTTGAGCATGAGAGTCTTATACAGATGAACATCCCCCAGCACAGTTCCATTGCTTCTGTACGCCAGTCATGGAAACAAGTTTGGCACACATCACATGCTTTCTCTTGTTTTTACTTCAAACATGGGAAAAACCTGTTGTTTTGTGCAATTTGAACTCATCCAATCCAGACATTTACCTAGTCAGGAAAAACACTGGCCTTTGTCCATTTTTAAAATATGGAGTATTCTAGGATATTGCACATTGATCATGATGATCTGTAGAAACATGTTTTGCTTTATTAATTATTATGTTTGATATCACTTAGAAAGAATAGTTTTAATATGAATGGTAACAAGCCTTTTATTCATGTAGCATGCTACAGGTCCGACACTGTAAAAAAAACTTGGTGTTTCAACTTAAAAAGTGCATTTTCAAGGTGCCTTAATATTTTGATATTTTACTTGTAGATTAGTTTTTTTTACACTCTGTTAGTTTACTTCAAGTTATTTGAATGCAGAATTCTACAGACACTAACTTTTTAAGTTAAAATGGCAAGACGACAAATATAATTGCCAGAGCCAGTTTGGCATTGTGGTTTTGTAGGCCACTGTACCTCCACCATGATCCACAATTGTCCAGATAACACACACACACACACACACACACACACAGTTATAGCTCCGTACACCACCCAGCTCAGCCAAAGGCCCATCCTGCCACCTCTCCATAAACCTTAACCTTCCCCTTATCTAATTTCCCACAATCAAACCCACACATATGTACCCACACCTGCGTCCACACCTGTCCTCCTCCATTCCCGCCCCGACACCCACTCTGCTTGCTGAAATGCTGCGTCAGGGTCGAGGCACAGGACGAAGGAAGGAAGGAGAGGGGCCACTGTCACCTGCATGGTGCACAAGATGCATTTAAAAGCAAAGCTGCACTGGGGTGTAACAGAGGGCTCCTGCAAGGCACCTGATTCAAAACGTTGCTGAGGTGTAAACATGCTGTCGAAGACGCTGAGTGGAAATGAACTAAACTCCTTCTTTTCACTTCGACATCCACTTGTTGAAAGATTTTAGTAATTTCTCTACAGTTCTACATAATTAAATGGTTTGAATGTAAGCACAGTCATTCAGAGTGATTTAGTGTGAAGGTTATTACATGCACTATAAAACTGTTTTGAATTCTGTTAATTGTAGAATGATTTTGTTTTAATTACCTTTTTTATTTCATCCATCATTTTGTCAAGATATCTTTACTTTGTACAATGATACACTTCCTTCTTGTGTTTGTTTACACACAAATCATGTGTGGTCAGTCACGACGTACGTCTGTCTCTGGAAAGAGTGGAAATATGTACAAAAAACAGTCGTTGTTCAAGCATACATGCAAACATCATCAAGAGTAGCGATCTAAATGTTATAGCACCAAGTTTATTGGAGAGTGTGAGTGTGTTTCTAGTTTTATAATTTATCAGTTTCTGTCTCAATCCAGCTGATGAAATCATATGCAACTTCTTGTTGTTGATACAATAAAATGAAAATCTTAAACTGTGGAAAATAATCACAGTCAGTGTAAATAAATGTTATCTCAAATAACTGTGATCAGGAGATTACTACATAGGTATTGCACAATTAATCAATGTGACAGTTAATCATTGTGACAGGCCTACCTGGTATAAAATGTATTTTCTAGATTTTATAAATGTTTGAGAGGAGCTTTTATATAGACATTGTGAACGCTTGTTCCTATAACCAGCACAGTAAAGAAGTCACCATTTCACCTGAAAACACTCCGAATGACTTCATTTACAACAACTGAATTATGCAGAAATTTTGAAAAATAGGTTGAAGCCCTTTAAAGATACCAGCCAAAAACTTACGTGCTAAAAGTTTTTTGTTTTTTTTAGAAAAAACTACTTTGAAAGTATAATAATGAAAAAATAACTATGTAAACAGTAAATATGTTTACATGCACACTTGTACTTTTACGAGGTTCTTAATCTAAAAAATCTCAATTTCTGAGAAAATGTTTAATAATAAAAAGTGTGGCCTTTTTCACCAAAAACAAACCAAAAAAGCTGTAAGTCAATGGATCAGTCTAAGTAAATCCAATCTAAGTAAGTCCATCCAATATCTGCATGGAACTGGCTTAAATGTGACGTATTTCTGCAAAATGTAATGCCCTTTTTTAACACATTGGGAAAAAATAAACAGAAATTGTGGCTTGAGCGTAAGTTTGGACACCCTTCCAGCAAGTATTAAATAAAACTCCCTTTGGCTGGAATCACAGCTTCCAAATGTTTCTTGTACTCCACAGCCTTCCTTAGAATTAAACATAGAACTTCAGTAATATTCAGGTGTTCTGGGAACGGTGAAGGTCATTTCACCAGGGGTGATGTAGCTTTCTTATAAACCTCGTAAATCATTATAAGAGTCTTCAAGAAGTTTTAAGCATAGATATTCTAATCACTGAGGCTCAGCTTTGAACTGCTTTCGCTTATGGTTTCCCACCTGCTGTCTACCCTGTGCTTCTGCAGAACACAACACGAGTCACCATGTTAGCAAAATGCTTGTTTGATATCAAACTGAAAGGTTCTGTTGTATCCCTTTGTTTTCTCATTTATAATTTCATGTGGGGAAAAAAAAACATGTTTCACATTCATGTTCTGTGCTGGACGCTTCCATAAATGAGGAGATGGTGTCACATTTTGGCACATGGTTATTGCTGGAACTCATTGGTGAAGCTGGGTGGCTGTTACTATTGAACACAACACTTAAACCAACTACCACAACAGACAGCCTCATCAGGCACAAAGCCCTGGCCTGTACTTCGTATGCGATGGAGACATAACTCACTGGTAAACGATAAAGGCCTTTGATAAATGCTGAAGACTTGTGGCTGATTACTGCATCTCACCTGCACGCTGCTTCACAGCATGGCCAAGGTGCGCGCGCGCACACACACACGCACACACACACACACACACAGGCAAAAAACACACGCGCATGCCTTTAGCGCTTAGTGCTCACTGCATAGTTTTGGTTGTTGGTTTTATAGACTCATGTATCCCTCATTGCATGCGCTTCATAACAAAAGTTTTGCATTCTTTTTTCCCTCCCTGGCCCCTTCCCTCCCTCTCTTTCTCTCTTTTTCCCTCTCTTCTCTCTCTCTCCCTCTCGCTCTCTCTCTCTCTTTCTCTCTGCATCTGTCTCTTCCTCTCCTCCACTCTCTTTGTGTTTCCTTCAGATGTTTCAGCCCATGATTCTGTTCATCCTCATACTCGTCCTCTTCTCATCTCTCTCTTACGTCATTATCTTTAAGTTGGTTTTCCTTTTTGCGCTTTTCTTCGTCTTGTAGCTCGCTCTGCCTATGTTTCTGTCTCTTTGTGCGTTTTGCCATGGTTTTGTTCCATTGTCATATCTTTTTTATTGTATGTGTTGATGAATTTTCCTCGTATCATTTTTTATACACATTAAGTTCCGCCTTAACTGCCCCACCCCTTTTTAAAATCCGTGTCTTCTCGTGCGTCGTTTCCGTTTTGTCGTTCACCGATCGACTCCATGCATCTCCTTCCCCCCGTTACCTCTCCCCCTCCCCGCCCCCTCACTCCCGACCCCATCCACCCCCCTCCTCCCCCCTGTCCTCCACCCCCGTCCCCCTCCCCCCCACTCACAGTCCGGGCGGAGGCATGAGCTGGAGTGGTCCATAGGCCGGCAGGCTGGCCCGGAGGCCCCAGGGCCCACCGCACCCAGGGGAGCCCCCGCTCCCAGTAGATACACCAGGTCCCACAGTGTCAGACCCGAGGTCAGTGCCTCGTCCATCTCCCTCCCAGGCTTCAGGTGGCTCTGATGACTTTTAATCATGTGCTTGACTTCTGTAGTGTTTCTCTGAATTCCACTCGGAGGTTCTGTAGGGCCATTAAAGCCTTAAGATGCTAAATTCCAAACAGCAGAGAGGCCTACTGAGAGCAAGAGGACTTAAAATGCTTCAGAAATTATATTGTTTTATGCTCTGAGTGCCAAATGAGTATGCTGAGTGGTATGTTCATTAAAAGTAACTCTACCCTGTAGCAGTACAGGAATCTCTTCTGCCTCTTTATCTGAAGAAAGCGAAGCTTGCAAAGAATACACAATAGATTCAGATGGTTGGGTTGACAGTATTATCTTAGAACCAACTGATCTTGTTTAATATCATCTGCAGTTAATACTTCAGAGAAAAAATGCTGGAAAAAAGGTCGCGAAAGGAAGTTGTTGGGCACATATTCAAATTTCCTTCTAATAGCTGCAAAGTAACGTAGTAGTTTAGAGATTTAGTAGTTTAACATATTAGGGAAGATAATGCAGAGTTGTTTCTGCATTTAAAAAGCACTATATTACAGCCACAGAAATACCAGACGCTACGCAGCACTGGCGGTCACACAGTCTCACATCATCGTTCGTGGTGCACTTTCTGTTTGTAAAGGTCACTCCACTCACAGCCACTGTTAATTTAAGGTCGCTTTGATTTCTCATTACTTGTGTTCATTTGCCACTCATTCACCACAGGCACTTTGTGCTAGCTTGTACTATGTTTTGTATGTACCTGTTGTGATCGATGGGGCCTGTAAAGGGTCTTGCTATGTCAGGAAGTGAATCCAGTGTACATGAATATGGTAGGTTAATTCTCTGTTTTAGTGATTTCATAAAAATGTTCTAAAAGTCATATATTAGCACTCATTAGACCAAGGCCTTACAGACAACAAAAACACGTATAAACACGAGGCACGTCACATCTTGCATTTCTGGTTAACCCATTTGATTGCTATAAACATAATCAAAAAGCAAATTGAGAAAATTCTAAACCAAGATGAACAGTAACATTGCATATCTGAGATGAAAAAGTAGCTACCGTTTCACTTTAAAGATTGTGATCATCTTTGAGTGGAATATTGTGCAGCTCGGCATGTTTGAAAACAAACAAAACTAACTTTGAATGAGTAACTTACTAGAGAAAAGTCATTCTTCAATGCTGAGTGGTTAGCTATGGATGATTTGTGGTCCTTCTTTCATCAAAACAATGAAAAGAAACTCATTTTAGAGTGCTATGCCTCATCTGTACGCCCCCTTATTTAAACAAAGGACATGAGGACATTAAGTACAGTCTATCTGCTACATGTTGACATGTCCACACTGTTGTTTTTGGCTGAAGGTAGCAAACACAATTTTATGAAGTTTGTGAATTAGTTTCCTATAAACTTTATAGGCAGTTTGGTAGGTAGCAAGCTTTTTAGCCCAATTAAAGTCTTATAAAACAGCTAAGATGCTTAGGATAGTTAGATAAACGACAGTTTAGATGCATTCCTGTCCCTAAACACTGATGTTAACTCACCTCTGCTGTCAGTTTCATGCCTGTGAAAACTGCTAGCTGTCACTGGTGCCAAAAAATCAAAAATATTGAACACACCAAATCTCCCACTGCCTTCCTGAATGAATGAAAACAGTATAATGACAATAATTGCGAACTTTTATGTTAAAAAAAGAACAATAAAATGCTACATAAAAAAGAACATAAAATGCTACATGAAATAACATGCATGACACCTCAGTATGCAACACAATGAATGTATCTGAAGAACTGAGACTGTCTTAGTGTAGGGTTATCAAACAAACACAGATGCTGTCTCTGATCCCAGTTACATCTGGTCACATTACGCATCTTAATGCAGCATCACTGCTCTTTTAGTTCACTTACTGACTGAATGTAATTTTAATTCTATACAGGGGTCCTCGGGTTACAACACACACCATAGCCTAAGTCACTTACCTATCCTAACACTGTTGTAAAATCATAAACTAGAACACAAAAACACAACCAAGCCACAGAAAAAGGAAAAGGACAAATATACTGTCTAATCACTGTACTATACTGGAGAACGCTAACTTCCTCACTCACACGCCACATTACTGCGTATTCTTCTGTCGTGCGCAACCAAACTTGTTCACCCACGTCTCAATTTTTTACGTTTTGATGGGAGTAAGCGTCGTAAACTTAAAACGTCGTATGTCGAGACTGTCGTAGCCTGATGACCCCTGTATATCACTTTGCATGAGCTCACATAAAGCCCCTAGTTAAGTTAAACCCTATCTCGTCTTGTTTCTTTTCACCATCTCGCTACAATACACTGTGTTTTAATGCATGTGGTTCGTGATGCCAATGACACAGGAGGATAACTATTGTGAACAGTAATATTCATGTAACCAGTAACTGTGTTGTGCAAAATTGTACTTTTGTTTAGAATAGAACAAAAATGAGGGGCAGTGCAAGCAATTGCATGTGATTAAGAGCTGATTTGCATATTACTCACCACGTAGTAATCGAATTGCAATGTGGAAGCCTGGAAACGCATTTGACTACCAAGTGTGAATGCATGTAGCTAAAATCTGATCAGGATATATGAACCGACCAGTTGTAAATGGGGTCTAAGTGCCTCGACAAGCTTAAGAAAAGTTGTGCTCAGTCATTGCAGTTCATGCTCGGCTGTTTTGCCGCTGCCTTGCAGTGCTTCTCCAAAACTCACAATAAAAAAAATGTATCTCTGAAATCCTCCTTCGGCATTTCATCAAGCGGAAAAAAAAGAATGAAATCTGCTTCTATGGAATGCGAAATCAAAGCTCGTTTCACGGCTGTAGGATTCGACTGGCATGTCGAATTAGCTCCTCTGTATTTCTGTCTGCTTGCGTCTGACATTGAGGTTCCTGAGAGGATGTTAGTAGGACACCAGCTCCCCACAGAGAAGCTGGTAAGAACCAGGCCACTAGCTGCTCACGCCTCAGCTAAATTCATTTTAAAAGCGGAAGAATGATGATGTGAAGATGGAGTCAGATAGTAGAAAACTTGGAAAAAAGAGTGCCTTAATGAAGAGTTACAGCTACAGAAAATAACTCACAAGAGCTACATTGAGTGCAGTAGTGTGATGGATAGATGACCCTAAGGCACCTGATAATAAGACAAAGTGATACTCAAAATATGCTATTAATATTTTACATAACAACAAATAATGTAATAAAATGAATTTGTGATGATAAGGTAATGCATCCCTTTACATACAAATGGTTCCAGGACAGCAGTCACCCTGTTAGCCTAGCTAGTTAATTTCAATAAAGAATTTAAAGGGGACATATTATGCAAATCTCACTTTAGTTATAATAGGTCTATGGGCTATACAAAACATGTTCATGAAGTTCTTTGCACAAAATCACTCTCACATAAAGAGATATCACCAGCTCTATTCTTCAGTTTCAGGCCCTTTTAAAATGAGCCGTTTGGACGGAGGGTCCAGTGTGACATCCCACTGGGCCAATTTGCATAGAACCGCCCCTCGTCTGTTGAGACCCCACTCACTAGATTAGTTGAAGATCCGCCATTTTGTCTGCTAGTTTTACAAGTACAGATAAGTCGAGGCAAGTTACACATGAAGTGTTGTGTTGTTGGCTGCAAAGAGCGGCACAAATCCCGCCACTTTCTCCCAGATAAATAAAACCAAAGGACTCCATTTCCTTTTTCAGTGGCGAAGTCCCAGCAACAATTGGTTTCGTTCCACCTTAAAAAGTTCCACCTGAAGTATTTAAGGTGGAACGGACAATTTGAATAAGGAGCTAACTTCAGTGTTGTGGGGGTGATGTGTACTTACGGTCCGTGACAAGTCAGCAGATTATTTAAGGTGGAACGGAAAATTAGAATAAGGAGCTAACTTCAGCGTTGTGGGGGATCTGTACCTACTGTCCGTGACAAGTCAGCAGATCAGGGAGATGTAAGTACTTTCAAATAATGACTTTTGTGTTTCTGTCACAGTTAAGTATGAACTAGCTTGTCCGTTTCATTTTGTTTCTTAAGCATGGGATGGGTGGGGCGTGGCCAGCAACAGCTTATTTGCATAAAAGGGACAGAGCCCTGTAACGGCTCATTTTGAAAGGGACCAAAATTGTGAAGAATAGAGCTGGTGAGATCTCTTTATGTGAGAGTGATTTTGTGCAAAGAGCTTCATGAACATGTTTTGTATAGCCCATAGATCTATTATAACTTTCTTTTTTTTAAGTGAGTTTTGCATAATATGTCCCCTTTAAAGATTTTTTCCCTGATCCAAAAGTCAATAGGACTTTTGTATCCCAAATCCAGTGATTCTTCAGTTTTTGCACTGGATTTATCAGGCTTAAGTAGCTAAAAAGTAGCTAAAAATAGGCTAAAAAGTAAAGAAAGTCTTTTTGTGTTTTTTGTGTTACTCTTTTCTGTCTTAACAAATTAGCTATCCCTAATGAATGAACACTGAATGAAAGCAGAGTTAATGTAAAATAACAAAATGTCATGTATATATTAGGGCTGGGCACATTAATGCGTTATAATCATGTTATTATCACATTATTATTGCTTTATTATTGCGTTATTGTTGCATTAACAGATTATTTACTTAAAGCCAACAATTATTTTATTGCACTTTAACACGTTTTTGTTTTTTTATCCTTTTATTTTGAAAGTTCGTTGCTTTTTTGTGCTTGTGGGTGCGTGGAGCACACAGCGCTATATGTCTCAGATGGTTTTCCCAGGGGTCACTAGATAAAACGTGAAAGCCCTGCAGTGGCAGATAGCTTTGTTTTTTATATTTGATTTGATTACATTAATGTCTTAGTTGAGATTTAAAAAAAATATTTGAACTGCAGCTGTGTATCTGTGGTAAAGGGAACACTGCTGTTAAAAAGCTCTTTGTTAAAAGTGTCTGCAAAACAAATGTTATTGCACTTTTGTTCATAGCAGTACTTTTAAAATAAAAGTGCGCAATACAATACTTTGTAATTATTTAATTTTGCGTATAACGATGCGATAAACAATTTTAATCGTTGCCCAGCATTAGTATCTATGTATATCATCAACCCAGTGTGTCAGAAAATGTATCACAAATTCTTGTGACGCACCATGGCAAACAGCCACAAAGCAGTGCTAGACAAAAGGAATAGATGGACAAACTAAAAGGCTGGTAAAGACCTTGCCTGCAAGAAGAGGATGAGGATTAGGTAAAAAACAAAGCATGGTGGCTTTAGCGTAGTCTGATATGTGTGTTTTGTGCTGTGGTGGGTTCAGCTCCGGGACCCAGGCCTTCCAGACATGGGGACCCCCTCCAGGGAGATGCAGTTCTGTCTGGACCCGGAAAGGAGGCTGAGGGCAGGACAGGAGGAAAGAGAAAGCCTACATACCTCCATTACTCAGGTAGGATAACCTGTCTGCATGACTGCACATTACACAGCCTCTACAAGGTCATCCGCAGCCTATCAGCTGGTAATTACAGTGGAACGACGTTCAGCTGGAGGGATGCTTTTTTCTGCAGATTCCATTTTAGATAAGTTAAATATAGAAGTAGATGTGGATGGGATTAAAGTCATTTCAGGCTGACCTCAAGCATCTGTTGTATTAGCAACAAACTGTGTATACCAAAGCATTTGCTGTGTATTAAACCCACCAGCAACCCGCAATTTATGAAATGAACACAAGTACATATCAAGGGTGAATATATGCCTTTAATATTCCAAGCAATATTCAAGAGTGTTAACATGTTGGAAACTAAAAGAAAAATCCAAGATTTAAATCTTGCATTTGTTTATGGACTCAAAAGCTGGCATTTGTTTCGAGACATTCTACAAATGTTCAGGTTCATTTAAATGATGAAGATCAAACTTGTTTTAACATCCAGCTTTTGCCCTAGATATGCTTCTTTCAGCCTCTAAGTCACTCACTGAATATTGCATTAGTCTTTTTGCCCTCTTTTTTACGGCATGATAAATAAATAATGAGATTTTATATCGTCCCTCTTAGAGAGTGTGCTGGACCTTTCGTCCATATTCACCATATCTGCTGATCTGAGGCAATAGTGCAATGGCAGGTGCCTCAGATCCATAACAACAAGGTCACAGGTTCACATTTTTCATTGTACAGCACAAAAGATAAGATTAAATGTCAGTGCCTGACATGGCCAGGCTCTGTGGCTGCATTTTGCCCTTGGACATTTCAGTGCAGGTCCTGAAACTGGTGAGAAGATAATGTGACTCGGCTTGTCCTTTTGGGTGATTGTGCAAAGAACAGGCAGAATCTTGAATTTATTTATGTTCATTCTTGGTAAATAGTTCTCCACATATAAAATCACTCACACAAGATTGATCAAACCAGCACACAAAGAAAGATTCCATCAAAACCTGATATTAATATTATTTTTTTCTGCACACAATGATCAAAAATCAGCCTTTTGATGGGGTATATCTAGTTAGCTTGACTGGAAAGCCAAAACATAAAAAGATTTTTGACATGTCAGTTGTTATTGTCTTTATTCCACACTGTAATTATATTACAGACTGGTTTGGCTGCTAATTTTATCTCAAAGAAAAATCGTCTTTATAAAACAGTGATCTTGTAAAACAGTGTAACAGATCTACAAATTGTACAATCAGATGCTTGAGTTCGATCACTGACAGCTTTTTTTTTGTTTGTTTGTTTGTTTGGGGGTTTTTGTGGGGGGGTTTTTTCTTCAAAAGATGGACACTGGGAGACATTTGGATGCAAATCGGGAGACTACAGTTTTTTCCATGGACATTATTTCAAGTGTGTAATTTTCAATACTGTTCAAAAACACAGTCTTGGTATTTCCATCTCTCTTTTTCTGTCTGCAGGAGGAGGAGAGACGACGCTTGGAGGCACGGCGGGGTCTGGAGCTGCAGGGGCTGCAATCGCACGAGCCGGCCTGGATTCAGGAAAGAGCTCTGCTGCAGCAAGAAGTGCGTCTGTTCCGGCAGAACACCATCATCGTCTACATGAAGCTCCGCTGGATCCTCATGCACTGGAGGCTTGGCCGGAGGACGGACGTCGCTGAGGAGGGAGCTCCCACTGAGGTGAGGCTCAGTGAGAAAACAAACCCTGGAGCCCAATTGGCTGCCAAAGTGATGAGTGAAGGTGATTTGGAGCCACATGCTGAAGTGCCTAAAGAAACTCAGTCCTCACAGGCAGTTTGCATAAACAGTGCAATTTTTACACATGACTTTGGGTCGTATTTGCATACATGCTGGAAGTGGGTACGGCTTAAGTCAGAAATTAGAGTGAGGTGTGAGCCAGAGGCGAGCCAAAATGTGTAAAGTGACTATAGCACACAGTGTGAACAGCTTGAAATTCTTCCTCTGTATTTCACCTATTCATCAAGTGAAGCACCTCAGTAGTGTACCTCAGTGGTGCCACTTGCAGTTTTGGGATCCGAACCCACGACTGTCTAATCGCAGAACAAATGGCCTAACCACCAGGCTACCAGCTGACAGTGAATAGAGTGAATCAGATCAGAATCAGAGAACTTTATTGATCCCAGAGGAAATTGCTTATGCTACACAAGAGACACAAGAAGAAGACTATAAAATATAGAATAAGGTCAGAATAAAACAATCCAGAAAATACACTAAAACGCTTTGTACTAAATACACTGTGCTATACACACAAAATGCTGCAGTCAGTGAAAGAAGTAGACATAAATACTATAGATAAATAAAAGTGACTGCAGAAGTAGCGTACTAACTAACACACATAGTGGTTTGGAGTTGTGCTCTTTACCAAGTACATTATTGCCCGTAATAGCGACATAAGTAGTGAGATTGCAAATGATAATACTATTGCATAAGTGGTGATACTGTACATGAGACTATAGCACATAATAAACCATTGCACAAAATAATAAAGATATTGCACATTTTTAGAATGGTTTAGCACACACTAAGAAATTGCACATCTTGGTATAAGCAGTTTATTGCACAGATTATTGTGTGGGTGTGTGAGGGGGGAGGAGTTATAGAGTCTGATGGATGGGTGTGTGACAGGGGGAGGAGTTATAGAGTCTGATGGGTGGCTGTGTGATGTGGGAGGAGTTACAGAGTCTGATGGGTGTGTGACGGGGAGGAGTTATAGAGTCTGATTGGTGGGTGTGTGATGGGGAGGAGTTACAGAGTCTGATGGGTGGGTGATGGGGAGGAGTTATAGAGTCTGATGGGTGGGTGTGTGATGGGGGAGGAGTTATAGAGTCTGATGGATGGGTGTGTGATGGGGGAGGAGTTATAGAGTCTGCTGGGTGGGTGTGTG
>JBBPCX010000023.1:9771378-9792444 GCA_037974365.1 Hydrocynus forskahlii | reverse complement strand
GTTGTAGGGGATCAAATACTTATTTCACTCGGTGAAATGCATATCAATTTATAACTTTTATGTAACATGTTTTTCTTCATTTTTGGTTGATATTCTGTTTTTCTCCATAAAAATGAAACTACCTCATAAATTAAGAGACTGATCATTTTTTTTGTAAGTCAGCAAACTTACAAATTCAGCAGGGGATCAAATAATTATTTCCCCCACTGTATATATATATATATGTATATTTGTAAGTTCACCCAAGTGATTAGTAAAACTTACGTGGTCAGTTGCAGTTTCATTGGGGTATAAATATGAGGTGAAACACAGGCCTAATTATTTTTAGTCATCCATCACTATATGAAACATGAGAATACAGCACTAATGAGCATCAAAAAGTTGTTGAGTAGTTGAACAATTTTAAATGCCCATTTCCACCACCAATACAATAATTGGGAAGTTTTAAGCAGTTGGGGGCATTAAAAACCCATCTAGAAGAACAAACATGTCTATACTGAGCCCACGCACAAGGAGGATGGTTCCAGCTGCCAAAAAATTTCCAAGGATCACTCAAACTACTCTTCACTCAGACACCCAACAAAAACTACCTCTACTGACTTAACAATATGTATTCTGTTTCTTTCTCTAGCTTTAGTTTTTTTCCTCGCCTCTGTCACCTTTAGTTTGCTCACTAGGGGCGCTGACATGGATTCTGTAATGCTGCTTCGTAACAACAAATAAAATTGAATTCATTTCAATCAGCACTTGAACTCAACGTCCCATAACTAAATACACTGAACTGTTTGGGAGGGTTGCCCCTTTAAAAAAACATACGATATAGGAATAAGATTGAATAAAGATAGAGGCATATATACAGAATTAAATAGATAAAGATACAGATTTAGATATAGGATTGTATTTGTGTAGATATTGATATTAGATCAATAGATGTAGGTGTATGAATGCATACAGGATTAAATAGAAATAAATATAGATACAGGCTTCAATAGATATAGGATTACATAGATATAAGAGTAAATAGATGTATATAGTTATAAGACTAAACAGGTATAGATAAAAGTATAGGTAATCGAGTAGAAGTAATTGCAGTGCTCTAGCGCGCCGTCACCTGACCTGGCCGTGTGCTCCCGCTGCAATCTATAGCCCTGTCAGCGTCGGGGAAACAGACCCGGGTCCAAAATAGACAGGACCGCCTTGACCCCGCTCCTGTTCTCCGCCCTAATTCTGCCCTCCCCTCCTCTCCAGTCCCCCACACGTTTTTCCTCTCTTTTCTGTCGCACGTAGGTGAAACTCACGCCACTGTCCTGCGAGTATCTCTAAGTTTCGAAGGAGGAACGAAGCGAGTCGAGGAACACGAACCGGAGAAGAGGGAGAGGGACGATTTAGAAGCGAGTCCTACTGGCAATTCATCCGAAGTACTGAGGCAAGAGCACCGACTTTATTATTCTTGGACTGATACAGGAATGTTGGTTTTCAGTAATTAATTTTAATGCTGCCTCGTCACGGCGTGCGCGTTCACGAGCCCAGTAGGTACAGTGGCTGCGCAGTTGATTTTGGGATGTCACATAAACGGGCTATTGTAATGGGGCGCGCTGTGCTTTCAGGCAGGGGCTGAGGGGTCTAGCGCAGGAGTATTTATGGCTGTTTGGCAGGTGTGTGTTTGTGTGCGAGAGGGAAGGGTATTGTGTGGCCCTGGAAACCTCTGCTCTTCCATAGTGGGAAATTGAGGATCTCTTTCTGACCCCATAGTAAGAGGCTGGCCATGTCCTGTAAGGGGGAATAGGGGGTTGGGGGAGTGAGAGGCAGTTTTGCATGACTATATTAGGAAAATTACCATGTCATTCTGTCTAGAGACATAAGAGAGGGGCTCCTCTCACAAGGGACACCGACTTGCAGCAGTCTTAGGAGATTCAGCTTTTACAAGTAGGATCAGCCTCCTGCAGACCCATTTCTGGTTCATAGGTGGTTTAAGAAGTGTGTCACTGCTGAGAATGGAAAAGGTTTGAATGTAACCACTGGAATATCCCCTACACACACCTTGTCTTTAACCTGGCTGTTTAATACATCTAAATATATGTTAGACTGGGTTGTCATCTGCACTGGTTATTCATGGTGTGGTTGTGTTAGGGATTGAGAATGTGTGCCCCATTTTGTTTAGACAGTGATGGTTTTGGGAGGCTTCCTGGGAAATAACTTCATGATGGATTAGCAGAGCAGTGTGCTAGCTAGGCAGCAACAAGAACACAATGGCACATATTGGCATATGGTCAAAGTGTATCGTCTTGTTCAGAACACTTTTGCCAAACAGTGACTTCTGAAGAAGTAAATGCAAAGGAGAAATTGTGCCAGATTTTGGTTGGATCTAGAATGCAGAAAGGCAGAATCCAGGGAGGGCAAACAAAGGACTACTTAATCTTCTCTACTAGACCCCCAAAGATTTCTGAGGGTGTGGGCCTGTTCTCAGATGCAGAACTCTGGCATTTTAAATATGTATATTTGATCAAAAGTGCACATATTGCAAACTACATAACAGCCTTTGACAAAGAAGCAATAAACATATATCCAGTGCACTTTTACTGTACCCCTTGAATAACCACATAGGGGTCTTTGAGGGTTACAATTTTAATTTTCATTCTTTGGTTGTTCCAGCCAGGACTGATTAAATGGGCAGTTCAGTTTCTACTACCATAGCATTTGACACTGGTTTCTGTACTTTCTGTTAGTTACCTTGGATTTGGTATGACACTGAATAACAAATAAACAGATGGGTCTCACGTGTATCAAGCTACACTGGGGAGTAGAACAAAAACATACTAAACCGGGTGTTTTTAGACACATGGCATGGTGATTGCTCCTGCTAAACTTTGGCAGTCAACTTGGCAGCCACAGGATTAAGAATTTAAAATGATCGGTGTTAGTGGTTATTAGCAAATCAGTTAGTAATGAATAATGCTGTTAAATAAATCTAATTTTATATAATCTTATATAAGTTTGAACTACTCTCAACAATGCCAACAAGTGTGAACTAAATCAGCACATATTTAAATGTTTAGATGTTTTAATGACTAATTAGGATCATTATTAATTTTATTTTAGCCTCTCTAATAGCTCTGCTGTACTTCTTTCTTCTGCAGTGATGAGTCGCAGTATTGTGCGCCAGAGTAAGTTCCGGCATGTTTTTGGACAGGCAGCAAAGGCAGAACAGAGTTATGATGACATTCGCGTTTCCAAGGTGACATGGGACAGTTCCTTCTGTGCAGTCAACCCAAAGTTTTTGGCTGTTATAGTGGAGTCCAGTGGAGGAGGGGCCTTTCTGGTTCTGCCTCTGTCAAAGGTAGGAAGAGAACATTGCATGAAGTACAGATTAATGTACAGTAGAACTGGGAGGAAAAAAAACAAGACAGTGCAGCAATGATAAACAGACTGGTGGTGTCAAATATCGATATTTATTTAATATATGTTGTACTCATTTTTATTTAATATTCATATTTTAAATGTTATTTTATATGCTTTAATTTTCTAGTATACTTCTAATCTGATAAGATTTCTTCTGAAGTCCACAAGATGGTACAAGACCTTGTTCTTCTCTTGCATCACAGTGGAAACTGGAAAGTAATTAAATTTGAAAGCTCAACTGATATGCATAATAAATTTTAACAATATATGGGAGAAATAAATTGAAAAGAATTGCAGAATCGAATACCGTAAACTGTAAAGAATTGCAATTAAATTGTATAGTGACCCAAATATTGTGATAGACTGCTCTGTGGCAATTCCCACCCTAAATGTGCAGTGTATAAAGTTCTCACCAAGGCAATGCAGTTTCATGTGTAATAAGTCACACTTAGAGACCTGCATTTTAGAGATGTTTCTTGTTATGAACCTGTGAATCCTAGGCACGTTGTGTTGGTCCGAATAGAAACTGCATTATGTCTCACTGGCTACTAATATTCATTCACTCACAAAAAAAGAAAGGATTCTCATCGTAACACAGTCCTTATTTTCTAATTTAATATGAAAATCTGTAAAGTTGACCATATAATGCATTTTGTCCTCTAAAGTTCTATTTTTGCATTATTCTAAGGTTGCTGCCACTAAAATTGTTGGATTTAATCTTTTAACTTGCTCCCCAACAAGGATATTATACTAGATTTAGTTCAAGTAAAACTGATTTGTTATAGATCCGTGATCAAAGCCTGTACTAGAATCTGCATCACTTCTGTCTTTTCTCTTACCATTGACTTCTAGCTGTCCTACTACATTGTCTGCGCTACCCTATCCCTACCTGGCTCTTCCAAGCAATCTCTTTAACCTTTAACCTCTCATGCCTACTATCATGCATGTGGTTAATGCCTCGTTAAGAATTATCGGCCAATCTCGTTAATTCCATTCTTTATCCAAAATCATTGAAAGAGCAGTCTTCAAAACTTGATCCAAACCACTCCTGAAGACTTGTCCAGGTCAGAGCTCCTAGTGAGCAAGCCAAAGACGACAGAGGTGAAGAAAAACTCCCTAAAGCTGGAGAGGGAAACCTCAGGAGGAACCAAGACTCTGGTCGACACAGAGAGAAGGAAAAGAGAGTCTCTGTTAAGATAACTACTAAGAGAGGGCCTTAGTGTATGAACTTATTTACAGATTGGCCATCTACAGCTAACAGAGTTAAGAGTCAACAAATGTAGATTCTGTTGGACGAGTAGCTGTGAGTCTCTAGTCAATAACAACAGGAACAGGAACAACCAGCTCCGCTAGAGTTTTTACCAGCAATTGCCCTTGGATGGGGAGGAGTATGGAGGGAGTCATAAGCAGCCAGACCGGTCTTGGACATTTTGGCACGGGGCTCCAGCGATTACAGACCCGGGAATGTGGTGACCTTGGTTGCCGCCTCCCAGTGGTGATCAGTCTGGCAAGAAAAACGTGCAGCAGTCCCCTCTTGAAAAAAAAAACAGATAACAGCGTTAGTTCTGCCTAAGTTTACAGAGAAAGATTTATAACTGCAAGAAGTTGAGACTCTGGCATGGCTCTCTACAACAAACCTGAGTGGCAGAGCGACAGCACCAGCATCCCAGTTTACGAGAATTGTCTGTTACTGCTGGAAAGGAGGAATAAACTGTCAGTTAATATCCTTGATTTCAGAACAAATGTTAAATGACTAGATGTCCACAAACTTTAGGGTAGTGCTTCGTTGGATGTTAGGAGTTGTAATCTTCATTCTTAGTTATGGAGGTTTACAGGATGACACAATTTAATGCCATCTGTAATCTGTACTGAGGAATGGTGTCTCATCCAAACTTAAAAGTTGGAATTCTAATATTTGAAATTGGCTTTGACACTTTTAAACAGACTTCCTTCTCTTTAGCATAAGTCTTATGATTGCTGAATTTAGATGTTGAGTGTATCTTCTCCTTCTTTAAATTTTCTTCAAGCAACAACATTTGCAATGAAGAGAATTATATAATTTAGAAGAATTTTAAAAATAACCTCTAAAAAAAGGATGTGTTCTCTAACAGTTCACAGTAAAACTTTCTACAGTTCCATATATGGAAGTTCATGGCAGCTTTGTGTCCATATTTTACAGTCATTTTGGAAGGATGGTCACTGGGTATCATTTGGAGTAGAAATACAGATTACCACATTTACAGAAAGTCTTTAGTGTTAAAAATTTGTTAGAATGGTCCCATATGCACACTCATTACACAGAGACATGAGCATATATCAGCAGGGCTGAACAGACACACTATAAATACCCTGCCGGCCTTCTCTACTGCAAGCAGCGCCAGGCAAGTCAAAAGAAAAACTCCCTTTTCATCACCTCGTCACAGGGTTATAAATACACACAGGGCAGTGCAAGTAGCTGGGGGAGGGAAGGAATACACACATGTTTACACTAACTGAAGAGGAATTAGTAGACTATTGACTAGGGAGTTATACCACAATGTGATGGCATCTGTTTTTGAATTATTAAAAATTCACCAGCTCTTACCAAGCCATTTATGGGTGAAAACAGCTGAATGCATAGCAGCATTCACGGGTTTATTATTTTCATTTGATAGTGTGCTGTGTGATTTGCTCCAGGGTTTTCACTCCACTTCTGTGTTTTGTCCCTTTGCAGACACCATAAGTGTGATATCACAATGCTCACAACACTATTTTTCCCATACAGATTTATAAGGCAATAGCTTCCGCAATCACATTAATAAAACTTAAGAAGAACAATAGCATGATTGCTTCTGGAATCACACTAAATAATTAGAGTAAAGAAGCACAACAAATATATTATTTGTTGATAAATTTGAAAATAAACTGTACAGTGGATAACACCCCCACCCACTACAGAGAAAAGGAAGGTTCTGTCCCCATTCAGGCAAGAATGCCACTGCCATAAAAGTAACAGTTCTTGGGTAAGACTCCTAGTATTATGTTCACCCACTGTTTATTATATGTAATTTAATGTAAAGGTTTTCAGAGATCTTCACATCTGATTAAGTTCAGTTATGGTTGTATGAAATTAATCAGTGACTCATTTTATAGTTCTACCTTTCTTGCCCTAATCATACTGTGTATGCGGATTATAACATGATAACAGCTAACAGCAGCTACATATTGCATGGTATATACACTATACTTTGTATATGTATAATTAAATTCTATTAAAAAAAGTTTATAAATTGTTACCAATTTAAAAAAAAAATCATTACCACAAGGTTAATTGTCATTATTACTGGCCCACAGATTCCGCACTCTTGCACATCCAGACCAGAGAGAAACTCTGGAGAAGAACCTGAGATTCTAGGTTATGGTTTACCTAGATCAACTGTGTTGTTTAATATAAATGCTATAAGAAATCTGAAATAATCAGATTACTCGGCTGGCATGTTTACTCGGCATGTTTATTGTTATATATATCAGGTTGGACGTGTGGATAAAAACTATCCCTTGGTGGTGGGACATTCTGGGCCTGTGCTAGACATCGACTGGTGCCCCCACAATGACAACATCCTGGCCAGTGGCTCTGAAGACACTACTGTTATGGTAGGTTGTTATCCTATTTAACTTGTTTCTCCATGTCGCTATCATCTTTGAATGGCCAAAATGCTGAATGATACATACTATAAGTATATATCGATACATCTTGTGTATATAACTGCTGTTATTACAGCTATACCTAGCTATTAAAGTTAATTCTCTTTAAATAAGTTAGGGAAGGATATCTGTATATGCAAACTTACTTACACTGGAAGATAAAATTACAGAGATCATAGTTTCAGGGTGACTAGAACATTATGGGGCTGGTTTTTATAAACATATGTTAGTGGAATGCTGCCAGCCAGAACTCTATGCTGTGAACCAATGGGGTGACTGATAAGATTTGCTAACAAGGGGGGTCTGATATCTTGCACTGATACTGATACTGAATGCTAATACAGATTCAATATTTTTTTCTTTAAAATATTTTGGCTTTAAAATGAAAATATGTAATAAAATGAAAAAATGTAATATTCAATTATATGGTCAAATTACACATTTTGTTAATTTTCCTCTGAGTGGAACAAATTTAAATATGACATTTGTTCAAAAGTTAATATATTTACACTGTTGGCAGTCTATAAGCAACTCTTGGAGTCTGTGTTTGACTTTGGGAACTTTCACAGTAAAAACTAAGTAAGATCACCTCTGATTTAAATAACAGCCTCCAAGTGATTCTTACAGCCAGCTGACAATGGTCTTCTTTTATTTTTTTTTCTCTACATTACATGCTGAATGCCTCTAGGACAGAAATATTTACCAGTTTTTTTGCATGCACAGAATGATTATGCTCTATTAAAAGAGTATCTTTTCTTTTTAAAAACAAAAAAAAATCTTTTTTAGAGGTAGACATCAAGGTTGTTGTCTGGTTGTCTGAATGTTTTGAAACGTGTTTTGGTAACTTGTCCTGCATTGTAACATCAAACATCTTGTCATGTTCAGTTTCTTCAATGACTATGGGACATTAGGTTCCAGGATTTGCTCATATTTAGCACAGTCATTTCTTACTTCTATTCCTGCATTTCCTGCACTCATGGCTACCACACAACACTGGTGCATAACAGACCTACTCCCATGCTGAATAGTTTGCAAGAAGTTATTTTATTAAAAATACATTTATTATACTTTTATTTAAATAAAGTTTTCTCCAAATGTACCTGTGGTGTTTGCTGGCAAAGGTTTCCTCAGATTTGCTTGTAGCTGTTTCATTTTAATGACATCTTGGGCAGTGATAATGACAAACAGGAAGGGTTTAAAAATCTTTTATTAAATTCTCTTGCTCGAGAGTCAGTTTAGTTTCAGATTCTCAGTCAGCTGCTTAGATAAATCAATAGCAGTTATGAATGAGAACAACACCTTTAAGAGGTCTGAAGGTTGATATAATTTATTCCACTGTGGAAGTTTCTACACCAAACTTGTTTTAAGATCAAATGAGATAAATAATATTAATAATAATAATAATAATAATAATAATAATAATAAGTTACATTTATATAGCGTCTTTCACAAACCCAAGGTCGCTTTACATAGCAAGCAAAAAAAAAAACCCACACAAATCCATATTATATCGTCATGGTGGAAGGGAAATATTCATTGAAAAGAAAGGTCTTGAGATCGCGTTTAAAAGATGAGATGGAACAGCACTCACGGAGGGATTGCGGAAGTGAGTTCCAAAGTTTGGGAGCCATGGCACTAAACAACCTTCCACCAAGAGTGGAGAGTCTAGTGCGTGGAACAAGAAGAATATTAGTGCCAGAAGATCTGAGAGAGCGAGAGGGAGAGTAGGAAGTCAGGAGTTGAGTAAGGTAGGGAGGAGCAAGGCTGTGGAGAGCTTTAAAGGTGAGAAGTAAAACTTTAAATTTGATTCGAGCCTGAACATTTAGCCAGTGTAGCTGAGAGAGGATAGGGGTGATGTGGGCAGAGCATTTAGTCTGTGTAAGAACTCTGGCAGCAGAGTTTTGTATGTACTGTAACCTTTGTAAGGATAGGGAGGCCGATGAACAAGGAGTTGCAATAGTCAATGCGAGACATAATGAAGGCGTGAACTAGACTAAGAGCATCACTGCTAGACAAGAATTTAACTGTGTATTTTATATACTATGCTGAAACACTTTGCTATCCAGCTCTTACTGCCATCATGTGACATTACTGATAATACATGACATGATAATGATAATACATGCCATTGCATTTTTTCATACTTTGATCCAAATTTGTGACAATCAGATTGGATTCTTTCTTTTTTTCTTTACATTAAACAGCAACTGGGATAGGCATGCATTTTGTGCACATTGGTTCAGAAGCTCATTGCAGCTGTCATATGTAGTAATGCTTTGCTCCTACTTATACAACATTTATATAAGGTTCTTGATAACATTGAAGTGATGTATAATGTTATCTTCACAGATGTGTAGAGTTAGCTGTGATTTTTCATTACTTGTATTATGTTATTTAAGAGGAGATGCATGTAACACATGCTTGTTTTCATCTCAGGGGACATATTTAGGATATAATTAGCCATTACTTTGATCTTGAAGAATTCATATATGGTTCCCCTGAGTTTATAGGCAAGGAGGTCAGCTCCACAGAGACAAGGCCTAGAAAGGCTCGTAAAACATGTTCATTTTACACAAATTTAATGCATGGAGAGAGATTGGTATTTTTCTTTTCATCAATGACTAACTGCTTGCCTAGTCACCGCCCCATTTTTTTTCTCATGCTTAGTATGTAATTACAGAGATTAAATCCTTGCAGAAAGTTTTCTTTGTGCCATTTTTGACATTATGATTTTTTCTTGTTTGGTAGGTATGGCAAATCCCTGACCACACTCCATGCCGGCCCATTAGTGAGCCCGTTGTTGTGCTGGAGGGACACTCCAAACGTGTGGGCATTGTCAACTGGCATCCAACTGCCCGTAACATTCTCCTCACTGCAGGTGTGGGACCTCTTTCCTACATTCTCATCTCATCTTAGCTTTTTTGCTATCTAAAAGCATGACCTTCCTCCGATCACTGAGGGTTTGAACCTGTAATATATTGGCTGTTATAAGTGTGTGTGCGTGTGTTTGTGTATAACCCAGGTAGTGATAATCTGATCATAATCTGGAATGTGGGCACTGGAGAAGCTCTGATCACAATGGATGACCACCCTGACCTCATCTACAATGTCAGCTGGAACCACAATGGAAGTCTGTTTTGCACCACTTGCAAAGACCGCCGTCTTCGTGTCTGTGACCCCCGGAAGAGAGAGGTGGTGGCGGTGAGTATGGAGAGCAAGTGAAAGGAAGAGCATCATCATCTTTATGCAGACTTCAGTGACTTGATCTGTTCTAGATTCTACTGTCTTGCTTGAGTTAAAGGGAAATAGCTGGGCTATCAGTTAGAGGTAATAAAAAGTCCAACTATCTCAGGTCCCACAGTGAGAGGGAAAAAATATCTAAATGTTTGAGAAGCACTATGAGACATGTAGAAATACATTTAACCGATACAGTATTTTTTAAAAGTTGACATTATATGCGGTAACTGTCCCCCGTCCCCCCCCCACACCCACACTCATCACATCCCTACCCTAAAAAGCCCCAGCCTGACTGCAACCCAGAACTACACAGTGAATCAGGTTCTTTCACCCACTGCAGTGGAAACATTTACTGCAGTTTAACATTGGAAGAATATTTATCACCCTGGCAAAGGAACTCATAAAAACTAGTTTGCTCACCCCTTGAAATGGCTCTTTATGTCAAAGTAGAAAGTGCTATTTTAAAAACGGTATTTTTGTGAATGGTTGGGACTAAACTGATGTGAGCTGAATTGGTGAATATTTGTAAATCTGTTGGTTTTCTTGATATTATGAAATCAAATTATTTGGCTTGTTTTTGCTCAGGAGCTGGGAAGTCAAATGTGTTCTGAAACTTTAAAGTGTTTACATGCTAAATCAAACTCTTTAACAAAAAATGTAGGATGCTGACAGTTAGTGGCTCTGAGCTCTTTCTGTCTTGTGATCCTACAGGAGAGACTGTCTCCACATGAAGGCATCAGGCCAATGAGAGCTATCTTCACCAGAGAGGGCAACATCTTCACCACGGGTTTCACCAGGATGAGCCAGAGAGAGCTTGGCCTCTGGGACCCGGTTAGAAAAACATACAATACACATCTGGATTTAATAATTCATAAAATGTATTTTACTACAATACTATGTTTTTAAAGTTCAAAGTGGAAATAATCCATTTTTATTTTTCCTCCTTTCAGACAAATTTTGAGGAGCCAATTGCGCTTTTGGAATTGGATACAAGTAATGGTGTTTTACTGCCATTTTATGATCCAGACACTAGCATGGTATATCTGTGTGGAAAGGTAAGTGTCAGCATTTTGTCATCTAATACAAATAGTTTTAATATGCTGTCCAGTATTAAAACTGTGGAATGCTCAAACTCTTTGCCTGTCTATCTGTCTTCAGGGGGACAGCAGCATTCGGTATTTTGAGATCACAGAGGAGCCTCCCTATGTGCACTACCTCAGCACATTCAGTAGCAAGGAGCCACAGCGAGGAATGGGCTTTATGCCTAAGAGAGGAGTGGATGTCAGCAAGTGTGAGATTGCCAGGTCAGTCGGGACTTGGGTGATTACATACGAGTAGTTGTTTTGGGCCGAGGTGCTGCAGCATGCCAGAGCAGATACACTGACAAAATTAAAGTTAAGTAAAGTGGCCCCTTATAGTCACGCGTGAACACAACACAACACACCACACCACAGTGTGAACAATGTGAAATACCTTGCTCAAGGTAGCAGTGTTGGGGTTCGAATCCACAACCTTCAGCTTGCAGAACCACTAGGCCACCAGCTGCCCCCAGCTATCTAATAAACTGAGTAGTCAGTTTATGTACACCACCCATCTTCATATAAAATTAGGGGTGTCAAGTAATTTAAAAAAAACAAATTAATTATGAAAAATTGCATGTGGGGTCTCATGGGTTTCACTCATACAAATCGCTGGATGCATAAGTTGGGGGACAAAACTAATAATTTTTAAAAGTCATACCCTAATATTATGGTTCCGGTGCCCTTGCCTACAAGGCATCTCAATATCAAGGATGGACCATTGAAAAGTAGAGAAAAGTAGCTTGGTTACCCTGAAGGAAGAATCAAGAATCAGACTCAAACAACAAAATTCCACAAAGCCATCTTGAAGCCGTGTTGTATAGTGCCAGCAGCACAGGCTAGTGGGAGCAGTGTTATGATGTTGGGAAAAACATAAACAACATTGTGTAAGTAAGTGTAAAGTGGCCAATTGTTGCATGTGAACACGCCACAGCACACGGTGTGAACAATGTGAAATTTCGTCGGAGCACTGTGGGGATGGTACCTTGCTCCATGATGCCACTGGCAGTACTGAAATTTGAAACCACAGCCTTCTGATCACAGGGGCAATTCCTTAACCACTAGCTGAACGTCTTTGTTGACCAAGTCCAGCATTAAGCACAATGCATGCTCAGGTCCTCTGAATGGATAGGTATTCCTCATAAACTGGTTCAGTGTCTGTGTTTTTCAGTTTAATTTCTGAATATGGCATAAATTATGTATTTTTTAAATATTGTTTTAAGAGCAAAAATTTAATTGCCAGATACATTTTCTCTCAGGGTTAAGCCTGTTTTTAATTCTCTGTCTTCAGGTTATACAAACTCCATGAAAGAAAGTGTGAGCCTATCATAATGACAGTCCCTAGAAAGGTAACAACCTATTTGCACCCAGAAATCAATAGTAGTTTATGCATCTACAAATAGAGAAGTTTCTTTTGAAATAATCACTGATTTTATATGTAAAAACATTTACATATACATTTTGCATTTACCCAGTCATCACTGAACCCTGATTACTCCTCATTCTGATTTATGTGTTATGTGCTGTCCTGCCAGTCGGATCTGTTCCAGGATGATCTCTACCCAGATACAGCAGGTCCAGAGCCAGCTCTGGACCCTGAAGAGTGGCTGGATGGCCGAGATGAGGACCCTGTCTTGATCTCCTTAAGGGATGGTTATGTTCCTCCAAAGAGCAGAGAGCTGAAAGTGGCCAAGAAGAATGTCCTTGACTCTAGGCCAGCACCTTGTAGGAGCTTGTCTTCTGTTGATGGTAGCAGTTTGCCAGTGAGTACTGTGTTTATCTGTCACTGTTATCTTTCACTCAATGTCTCTCTTACATTCCTTTGAAATGAAGAAAGTTCGGAGCTTCAGAGCCAGATGATCCTTCCACAAGCTTGACCTATCCGATCCCTGACTTGCCTTCCATTTCTTGTTCCCACTCCTGCACCTTTTCATTTTCCATTCTTGTTCCTAAACCAATCCCTTTTCCTTTTTCTCCTTTCTGTTCCTCATCCCTTCTTTCTATTTTCCTCTCTACTCTGCTCACTAGCCTCAGTTGTTGGAGAAGCTTGTGGAGGAAATTCAAAGTCTGAAGGCCACGGTTCTTTCTCAAGAGAAGCGAATCTGTGACTTAGAGAATAAACTCTCCAAGTACACCAACGGCACTATCTGATCCATTTGGTCAAACACTGCCCAATCCCCACAAACCCCTAATCGATGCTGTCGTATATACACCATATTATAGTAGCATTCACCTCAGCATTAATTGAGCCTTTATTATAGTGCATTCACAATTTTCTGTTATTGAGGCTGTGAGCAATGGTTATACATGGTAGATCCTAATGCTCCTACTCATGCTTTACAGCATCTTTCCAAAGACGTAGAATGATAAAAGATGTTTACAGCACATATGCTACTCATGTGTCCCCTTAAAGTATGTTACTGAGTTGCCCCTGCAGTCACTAGTCACATACAACCAGATTAATTCTCAGTGGGAGCCACTTTATGAACTTTTCAGAACCTAGATTTTTCCATTGTTGTGCACTGAGTTGACTGTATATTGCCATGGAAAGTAGTATAAGAAGTTTACCTCTGCATATTCCAAGTGCTGAATATAGGACAGTATGGACAGTATACTAGTGCACTGTGTATAGTGAAGTAACTGCTGTTGCTTTTAGGCTGCCTGAACAACATTTCAACCTAAAGCCATCAACTGCTACCATTAAAACAACTCAGTAGTGTGAATGCCTAGTTGTAACAATAATAGTGTGATGGTCGATTTTTGTTGGTCTAAATGGACACATGAAACTTGTAAAAGCAGTGCTTTATGGCTGAAACTGAAATATAAATAGCATTATTTGCTGCTAAATGGGCCAAACTAGCATTTTAAATTTGAAAATGAAATTCAGTTGCATTGAAAATACTTCTCAGGCTCATGTTATGTGCATCAAAAATCTGCAACACAAATCAGCAAAAATCAAACGCATAAATCTGCTGATTGCATGATTGGATAAAAATTCTGCTGACTGTAGTCATGATCGATTCTGATCATGCATCCTTAATTGTTTGTTAGGAGTCCTGCTGATTTTGCCACAAAGCCAGGAAATGTTTCATGTAATGATTTTAGTACAATCCAACTTTGCCGCACAGGCCAGAATATGCTGCAGGGAAGGTTAAGGTACAGTTACTTCCATTTGAGACATGGGCAAGATTCAGCCTTGGGCTGAAATAAATCAGATCATGCCTTTAGGGTTCCTTTATATCATGTTATTTCTTTACTACTTATGTAACTTGTCATGTAACTCCTCACATAATCATGCAGAGAAATCTGACATTAATTTGTGCTATACCTAATTAGCTGAAGGTCACATCTGTATGGAATATTCTGGTTTCAAGGCCTACTTCGTTAAATAGTGGCCATTTCAGTTCTGTCTCACTTAACCAACACACATACTACTGCAGCCCTACCTATTCATCTTTGACCCACATGAACAATGTCTTGCTCAGCTCTCGTTACACAATTCAAAATGTAAATATTATTTTTAGAAATTTGAAATACATGAAAAATAGCACATTTTCAAAACCAAAGACATAAAAAGTTGAGTGTTCTGTAGCAAATTATTTGCAAGAATATCAATAAAACTTTTTTTGTTAAAAAAAATTGTCTGTTGGTGTTTGCTCAAACACATTATTATGAATGAGTGGCTTTCACAACACTGTGGAACACTGTAGGTAGCATGCTGTCCAACAGATGGCAAAACCACCAGAAATCCTATGCAAGTATCCCACCACAGATTGGGCGAAGTCTGCGGCAGGGCCTTTCTAAATGTTATAAAAGCTGCCCATTTTGTTGGCAAGACAAAGAAATTTGCCTTTTTTCCAAACAAAGAACTTTCTTAAGTTTTTAGACAGCTGATCAACGTCGGAACAAGCCAACAACCAAGTCAGGCTTTCAGCAGGCATTTCTGTGGCCTTTGAGTTGGTGAGACGACCAAGTCCTTCATGGAAGATTCCTAGCAGCGCCTGGATGAAATACCCACTCCAATTTCCCTCAAAATATCCAGAAAAACTTTGTGCGGATGATGGACTGAACTTCAGAAATTTGTAAAAATATCTAATCACATGAGGTTTAACTTTACTATCTGGGCACAATACAGTGTAGCTTCAGGAACAAATGCTGTGAATTTGTAAGCTCCATATTTATAAAGCTAAACAGGTTTATAAAACTGAAGTCATTCTCAGTTTATGAGGCACATTTTAAACTCAGTACAGACTAGATAGAGCTCAGCTGATCTCTTTACAGTGTAGTTCACTACAGTGTCGCATTAAAAAATTGATGCCATTTTTCCCTTTTCTTTTCCTGTACACAGGAGAGGAAGATTCCTCATCTCTCTTGTGTGTGAGCCAAAGCACACACACTGTCTTTCTCTCTCAAATTAACATTTACTGTGTTAATAAATGTTTCATTTATGTCCATGTTGTCTTGATTTCACTCTAATGTTTGTTGCCAAAATCTAGATCAACGTTCAGAACTCAAATTGTTAATATTACCATCTTTAGCTTGAAATAAAAGATTGTAATATTTGATTAGGATTATGATAAGGACACTGAAATTATTGTGACATTTATTTAATAAACGAGGGCAGACCCCTGACCATCAAAATGCTTTATGTAGCACACCATTCAAGAGACAATTAGTCCCTAACATAGAAACTTATACAATAACAGCAACATGACCAAGACCATTTGAAGGCCATGCACCAACCTCAGAGATGCTGAGAGAAAATGCCTAAGCCCAGCGACCCCGCTGACCTTAAGAACTATCAGTCACTCCTGTCCTCCTTCTCATCCAGCATTAATGATGCCAAAGCCGCATTATAACAAAATTATCAGCACCACAGTCGCTCGAAACCTATTCTCTACCTTCAAAACATCTCTCCTACATTGGCTACCTAAATCACTAACTCTTGCTTACAGAGTGACATCTAGAGCTGGGTTCAAAAAGTGCACTCATTCACTCGCTCACTCCTTTACTACATAGTGTTTGATATGACACTATGTAGTACTGCTATAACTGAGCAGCTCCTTCAGTGGCAGGCTGCAGCACCCACAATGTGGGAGAGAGAGATTCCGCAAGTCTTTCCTTCCAACCGCCGTCAGACTCAACAAAGACTTTGCAGATGAAACAAGTGCAGACAGACACACACACACACACATCCAATACACCATGGTAGCTTTCACATGGTTTCTCATGTGCAATATTACTAAGTGCAATTTTTATGATGCAACATGTGCAAATTTTGGGTGAAGCTATTACTGCTGGGCAGAATGTGCAATTTAGAATGTGCAATTTTTCTGGTGCATTTCTAATGCTATTGTCAAGTCCTGTCACTCCATTGTGTATTTGTGAGTCTATGTACAGTGTTCTCATTTTTACTTATACATCCACTCTGTATATACATATACACACTGTGTACATGTATACAACATGTCCAAGTCTACATTTAGTCTTACCTACAGTTTACATAAATATGTGTATTTTTTACAATACTATGGCCATTTTGTATTCCTAGATTTTATACTGTACATTTTTTGACTGTACATTTGAACATTCTATTTTATACTGTACTGTGACATAGTATTTTATTCTATTCTATTGTTTTTCTTAATTTTTGCCATGGTAGCAGTTTGTTATAGTCATTCTTCCATTCCTTTAATCAGATCTTTGAATAGGTTTTTAAGTAATGAGAAAACACAACTTAATTGATCAAGATTTTTCTCTTGCTTCTGTTATCTTCTTTTCCTAAAGTAGGTTTAACACATCAATATTTTGCTAAAGACATTAACAATTAGCAAAACATGTTTGCCATCAGCGAAGGCTCTGATTCTGATCTCGGGGAGTGAGGCTCATCCTGCTAGCGGCTGCCTGCATTTCACCTGAGCTCCATGAGCAAGTGTAGTTTGAGACCCTTTTCTGCAGCCATGTCATCATGCAGCCCTGCTCTACTTCAAGCTGCAACTTAGGTGTTTTAAAAAAATAAATTGTCCAAATATTTATGGTATTATTCATTTGCCATGGCCCAGCGAAAAGCCATAAAGCTATATGACGGCTATAAATCAGAAATAATATAGTAATATAATAATACACTTAACAGCCTGACTTAAGCCAACACTGTTATTAAAGTCTTTTTTACATTCAATATTATGGTTCCTATTTAATCAGGTATGCAAAGGCTCTAAGGTCAGTTATGGACGGTGAGAAAATCCCTCCTTGCCATTCACTGGGGCCAGCTGGTAGCCTAGTGGTTAGGGCGTTTGTCCTGCGATTAGGAAGTCATGGTTCGAATCCCAACACCGCTAAGCACCTCTGAGCAAGGCACTGACCCACACAATGCTCCCCGGGCGCTGTGTTCCTGGCTGTCCGCTGCTTCACTTGGTGAATGGGTTAAATGCAGAGGAAGAATTTTGTGCTGTGTTGTGTTCATGTGTGACAAAATGGTCACTTTCACTTTTCACTATAACATAAAAAACCCCATTTTGTTCAGTGAAACGGTAATGTACCAGTTACAAGGAAATACCGGTACCAGGATGGGATTGATGATTTGTTGGGCATGGTGCTGTTCAAAGGCTCAGGCAAAGGACAAGCACAATGTTGCCACTCACTTCATTGAGGGCTTTTGGTTGAAGAGAATGATGCATTTACTTTTACCATGTATTCGCTGAGTGCCATGTTAACTGAAAAAGGGAAAATGTAAGATATATGTATAAATAAATAAAACAGCACAGAAGTACAGGCAAAACCCATTTCCATTAAATGAAACACAGAGGCAACAGTTTAATATCTAGTTTGGGAAAACTTCAGCCTGTTTCAGGAAGGAATATTTTTTAATGTTATAATAAAATTATATTTGAACTTTATTTGGGAGTTTTATGTCTTTTAATGTGTTCTCACTTGCACAAAAAAGGCACCAGGGCCAAAATGTACTAAAATTACTTTATTACAGTTGATTCATTATCCAGTAGCCCTCTGCCAACATAAGGAGTAATTATAAACAAAACATTACATTTGTCCCCTAATGTTTTCTGTATTTTTGTTAAAATTTTAATTTTCTTTTTTGTTATAAACAGGCATACATTTGTTATCTCTCCAACATTCAGCTTTTCAGATTATACATGGATTGTTATGGTAATGTTGAAGCAGGTAAAAGGAAACAATGACCTTTAAAATAAAACGTGAAGAAATACTGGTAAACACACTGTACAGAGATGTACACAACTCTTGCACCTAGGCAGGATGGGCCTTATTAGGAGAGAAACTGACTTTAGCCAAAGGGCACATGTAAGAAACAAACTTTTGTGTAAGCATGAATTGTGTGTCGACGGCTGCTCAGATCCCAACAGAGGAATGACATGGCAAAATTATTTTGGCATGTAGCATCAGCATGCCATGGTTAGTTTAGTTCCACCTGTATTTGGACCAGGCCCTTTGATGCAATGGCTCAGTTGGCTTGCAATATCTACAAGTTTAAATTTGAGCTTAACAACTCTGTGTAATCAGTGATGCTATGCATACAAATCAAGGAACATGTACCAAGTTAGTTTATAGTTGACAGCAGAGACACTTAAGCATTCAAAGCCTGGTACACTGTACAGTCTCAGCAGAGATCAAAAAGTCAAAATAATTTGATAACCATGATGGCCATCTCATTCTGAAAAAGATAAAACACTGAATAATATAATAAAAGTAAAATGTCTCAGGTCTCTCTGTGGCCATTGATAATGAGATAAGAGAAAAGTAGAAGGATTTGTCCAGAAAGAGAAAAAGAAACATCAACACTGTCCATGTGGGAAAATCCTACTGGGGGGGTTCTGGTGTTGGAGGGTGTGGTAGTGAATCATTTACCGTGAGATTTTACCTGATATTTTTCTTTAAATAATATTAGTAACCAAGCTGTTTTTTGCATGTTTTCACATTCAAGCAGTTCGTTTTTCCATGTAGTTGGGTTCATCTTTCATAATTTTATATTTCCTTTTTACATTTTTCTAAATGTACAATATACACCAATTTTTCCTATACATCCCACTTAAAGCTGTCTCTTCACTATTATCTCTAACACATCACACTGTTGCATTATTTTTTTTCTTCTTTATCACTTTTGTACACATTATAAATACTCAGTTGGCTTTGGGTATTGGGCAGCAGATGCTGAAACTCTGGGATGGGTGTGATAAAGGTATTGCAGAGGTGACAGCAGCAGCACCCACTCACCCAGCAAAAACATTCAGCGGTCACAAGCCTGCCCAAAACATACCTTTCCACTCCCAAACCCACACATACTGCCCTGATGCCAGGCCTGAGGCCAGGAGGGAGTACCAGAGGTCAAAGAAATAAAGGGGAAGAACAGGGACACGAATGCAATAATGGCTTTTTTTGTCTTTTACTGAAGACAACAAAAGCTTCCTATTGCATAGCTGGGATAAACTTTGACTTTGGCGTTCTGCATATAAATCTCATTTGACAATCAAATTTTCCTTGCTCTCTTTATCATTGAGGGATATACTGCAACATTTTAATGTCACCCACACATTAATTCAACCATCTATCCCTGCAAACATTTTTTGGGGTCCACTTGTGCATTCTAAAACAAACCCCTACTTCTCATTTTCCCTTACAAATCTCACTAAAACAGAAAAACCCAAGGGTCCTTCATTCTGTCCTCCTGTATTCTACCTTTTTGTATCTATTTAGCTATACATATACCAGGTCTATCCACCTCCTGGGCAATATGACAACATCGTTATAAGATAAATAACATCACACAGGACTATTACGGATGTTGTCAATACTTAAAGAACAATGACCAACTGCATTTAAAGAGAGGACACTTAGGCCTGCTTAACTGGTTTTAGTGCAGCACAGTTTGTGAAATGAACAAACTGTTGCACTTCAGTTTTTGACAGTATTTTTAGAAAATACAAGGCCTGTCTTTTACCCTAACTAAAACATACCAAACATCATAACTTGTATTGTGAAAATGTTTTCATGTACCATGTTTGCCATATTGCCCACCTATACTTCCAGTGTCAGTGTACCTAGGTTAATTCCTTCCTAAACAAAGCAGGCCCTTGGCCCGTTCTGCATTCACACTTACAGCAATGTGTAGGAACTTTGGTATAATTTTTTTCAAGATTGCCAAACCTGGCAAGACATTCAAATGATCATTTCTACATTTCTCAGGGATTCCCACAGCATGGTAAATAGTAAAAAACATCCTGACACAAAAAGTAAAAAATATCTAGTACTATATATAACAATGTTTCAGCGCATTAGTGCTTAGTTTTAAAACTACCCGCAGCTGTTAATATTTTAACTTTTAGCACAACATTAATAGAAAAAATGAATAAAATCAAGTGCAAAATCAAGCTGAGGACCCATTGTGGAAACAGAATGGTTCCCAAAAAATGACTGGCTTTTAAGTCATAAATTATTCTTTTCTCTGTCCACAGCCTGTAGCTCCTGTGCCACTCCTATTAAAAGTATGGCATCATTAGAACAGTTCTTCTCTGATCACCTTACCATGTGTAGCATGTTTTTAGCATACACACGATTTTCATATTTACACACACACACACACACACACACACACACACACACACACACACACACACACACACACACACACACACAC
>JBBPCX010000023.1:9757572-9771278 GCA_037974365.1 Hydrocynus forskahlii | reverse complement strand
AAAAAGAACATCATGTAGTGACCATGGTTCTGTCCTAGCACTTTCTAAAGTGCGCCATGAAGTAGCCGCATCAGGGTGAGAAGAGGTCTCAACACAAAGGACCAGAAATAAAGTTTAAAGTTAGGAACTGAAAGACCGCCATTTTCCCTCCTCCTCTGTAAAGTTGTCATCTTAAGTCGCGGCTGCTTGCCTTTCCAAATAAATTTAGATACCGCAGATTGCAGTTTGACCTAAGAATCAGAAGGGGGGGGAAGCATGGAGCTCACAAAATTGATCCTGGGTAAAACATTCATTTTAATCACTGAGATACGAGCTTGAATAGACGTAGGGAGAGATGTCCAATTTTCCATGTCTTTCAAAAACTTGTTCTGAGCTACTAAGTAGTTATGTTTAACAATCTGGTTTAAGGAAGGGAAAACCTCAATGCCTAAATATTTAAACCGTCTAACAATCGGAACGTCAACAGAGATGTTTGAGTTGCCGACAGAATCGTTTAAATGAAGTAGTGCAGATTTTGACCAGTTAATTCTAAAACCTGACAAGAGGAAGAGACTGAGAGGGGTTTTCTAAAAAAACCATAACATCATCTGCAAACAGTGAGAGATGATGCTGTGTATTGCAAATAGACACAGGAGAGACCGTATTAGACTGGCGAATAGCTTGAGCCAGAGGCTCTAAAGAGAGGACAAATAACGTGGGACTCAGGGGACAGCCCTGACGTGAGGATCTAGAAACTGGAAATAAAGAAGAGAAGGTGCATCCAGTTAAGACTTGGGCTGAAGGGTTAGAGTACATAGCTTTAATCATCCCAATAAAAGTATTACCAAAGCCCATCACCTCTAAAACAGACCAAAGGAAAGACCATTCAAGTCTGTCGAAACCTTTCATTGCATCGAGAGAAAGTAGTGACATTGGTATCTTGCTGCCTTCCGCAGCATCAGTGATGTGCAGGAGGCGTCTGACATTATCCGCTGCCATTCTCGTTTTTATGAATCCTGTTTGGTCAGGCTTGACCAGTTTACACATATGGGACTCCAGACGACGGGCTAAGAGTTTAGCAAAGGTTTTTAAATCGGAGTTTAGCAGGCTCAGAGGTCGGTAGCTAGAGCACTCTGCTGGATCCTTATCTTTTTTCAGGAGCAAGGAAATCAAAGCCGTATTAACATCCCTTGAGAACTTGCCCTTCTCAATAGAGAAATTAATCATGTCAAAAAGGAAGGGACCCAGTTGTTCCCAGAAAGTTGCATAGAACTCAGGGGGGATCCCATCCAAACCTGGTGATTTCCCCCTTTGCATACTTTGTATTGCCGTCCTTAGTTCTTCTAAAGTAATCAATTGGTCTAAGTCAGCTGATTCCTCCACTGATAATTTAGGCAAATCTAGCTGATTTAACCATCTGACACAGTGGATTTTGTCCAAGGAAATTTCAGATTCATATAGGTTAGAAAAAAAAGTCTGAAAAGTTTGGTTAATCTCCTCAGGATCAGTCCTGATAATGCCATCCGTAGATTTAATGGCAGGTATATCTGCGAAATAATCACTGGCCCTGATTCTCATGGCTAATAAGTGACTAGGTCTATCACCATGAAAATAGTAGCGCTGTCGCGTCCTATGAATTAGAAATTCAGACTTCTGTTTCAGAATGTTGGTTATCTCTTTCTTGACCAAAGATCGTTTCAAAGCTATTTGAATCTGGCAAATTCAGTTTCAAGATTTTGAAGTTGGAGTGACCTAGCTTTGCGCTTATTTGAACAGTATAGAATAGCATTGCTCCTAATAAAGCCCTTCAACGCATCCCACAATATTCTGGGGTCTTCCACAGAGCCAACATACTTAAATGTTGTTTTTGATACATAAAACCACATAAACATCATAATTAGAATATGGGCCAGTTAAAGCCCAGCCTGTTCACTGCATGTCCACTATGCTCTCTATATTCTGGGCTTCTACAAGGTACAGAGTTAGTAGAAAGTGGATATTATGATGCTTTAACTGTTAACACACAGTGTGAGCGTGTTTGTGTGTGTGTGTGTGTGTGTGTGTGTGTACACATACACAGCTTATTTTAGGAAAATCTCATCGGAACATCACTGTCTGGAGATGGATTTGATTTTGAGTTGGTGTCATTCCCATGGTGGTCTGTCATCTGGGCTGTGCATTCGTTTTCCCCAAAAATACAATAAATAAACATAACCTACATATAGCTGACTAACACATTCTCTCTCTCTCTCTCTCTCTCTCTCTCTCTCTCTCTGTCTCTCTCTCTCAAGTACACACACACACACACACACACACACACACACACACTAAACAGGTCTGGAAGGTGTGAAAGAGGGAGTGTGGCTCATTAAAGCCTGTCTTGTTTGTAATTACTGTTCTTTTGGGTGGCACAGTTGACTGGCAGTCTCTCAAAACTCTGACTAATAGAGCCTACCAGTGTGAGATATTTGAGGCGGTTGTCTTTCTTTTCTTCACACACTTTTTGTTCCACTTCAGCTGAAAAAAATATTTGGACTTTCATGTGGAAAACCATTTTTTCCTCATATTTTTAGGAACTAAAAGAGTTGCATGTAGTATGTTAGGGTTTCAGAACAGTCTATGCATTCAGGAAATGAGGCTGAATTCACTGTGCTTACGGTGTCACAAAAACCACCCCATTTAGAAGCATCTGCTAATGCAGCCTGAAGCATTTTGTCCACCCCATTCTTGATGAAGTTTTAAGAAGTGGAGTTAATTTACATGTACAGTTAATGACATACACTAAGTAACTAGCTATCTACTAAGAAACAAAACAGTGTTAATTTGACACTATATTTGCAAAACTACGCATTTAGGTAGTTAACTGGTTACTTAAAGCAGTTTAAGAAACAAAACAATGTTAATTTGACAACAGTGCAATAGCTAGCTAGCTAGTATAAGTTTAAGCATAAGTTAAATCCCAATAACTAGGTAGCTAGCTAGCTACTTAGTGTAGTTTAAAAAACAAAGCCATGTTCATTTTAAATACACTGCTTTAAATAGCTTCCTGGCTAATGTATCCCGTGGTTGGCACTGAAAATACCTAAGCTATCATCTTGCTAATTTTAATCTAGCTAGTTAATGAACTCTTTAGACCTGCATTAGCAAGAAGATCATTGGCTATAGTCGCTTTACTGAAAACTCTAACAGATTTTGCAGATTTACAATTACATGAATGTATTCTTCCGTGTTGTTCTTGTTCAGAAAAGCAACAGCTTTGTTTTGAAGAAGGTTGGCAAAATGGCATGAACACATTGTGTTAAAACTGTGCAGTTATTTATGCTGAAAGTCAATTTTTATAAGAAGACACAGGAGTGAGCCTGGTGGAGGTGGGATGCAGGTGGTCCACCTGTTCTATTGTTTAGGCACCTCTGCACATACACACAAGAACAAAAAAGAGCCAATTTTTCAAAAGTATAATAATATCTCACAGAGACCCTTGAATGTAATGAATCTTCAGCATCTTTCCACCTCAATTACTGAATGATAAATGATAAGCGATTGCCAAGTGACGCTGTGATTGAAAGCCGTAGATGATGACATCTCTGCAATAACTGTATTTGATTGAGTGTGCTATATAAATGCCAAGAGGCCAACTGCCTCGAACAAGGAGCGTACCCTGTGAGTCATTACTTAATAATACTTTTACCATTTGTCTCCTTGATTTCCATCAATAATTTAAGCTCACGGGCTGCTGCTCCACTGGAAAGAAAAAGAAGAAGAGCGGTTTATGAAGAAACAGATGTGAAAAAAGTAAAAACACCTGTGTCCATAATTTGACCTCATCCTGCAGCTTTGGTTAAAAGACTGAAAGGATGAAGGACTTCGGCTAGGAGAGGAATTCTTAGCTATGATTTTTTTTTGACACATAGTCACACGTCTGGATACCTGTGACCGATTCCACCTGCTTTCCGAAATCCAGTTCTGCAGAGAGTCGCCGGCCCAGCTGCTGCACTGGGATTCGCAGGTGAAAATCCATCCACGCTCCTGAAATACCGACCACTCATTCTACACCAGCCCCATTTCCATGGTTACACTGGTAATGAGTCCTGCGCACCAGTACAAGCTGAGAACTCTTACAGGCGAGATGAGGAGGCAAAGAAATGTGTTTGAAAAACTGTCCTGAAGAAACAGACGAAAGGTGATGTAAGTAGATATAAATAGTGAGACATGTTAACGTTAGCCGTCATACAGAATAAGGTTTCGTTTCACAAAGTTACTCCATATGGAAAAAGTAAAATATATATGTGTGTGTGCGTGTGTGTGTGTGTACGTGTGTGTTTATACACACACACACACACACACACACACATATATATAATATATATATATATATATATAGAGAGAGAGAGAGAGAGAGAGAGAGAGAGAGAGAGACAGAGAAAAAGAGAGAGAGAGAGAGAGAGAGAGAGAGAGGGAGAGAGAGAGAGAGGAAGACATGTTTTGGCATGATAATGTTTATATATATAAATATATACTGCTAAAAATATTAAAGGGAACACTTAAACAGTCATGCTGTTGTTTAAGTGTTCCCTTTAATTTTTGGAGCAGTATATATAGTAAGTGTCTCTAAAACATTTCCAACCTAAACTCTTTCTTTATGTTTGTTCACAAAAACGAAAGAGTATATCCATGCACTTTACAACCTCTTGAGAAGAACGGACCACACGCTCATGAAACATTACCCACATTTCCTGAGACAGTTAGGTATTGTGTACCAGATTGATGGCAAGAACCCAAAACTCATGTGGGCCACCTTCATTTGTCTTCCCTCGAACATCTAAACAGACTCAGGGTTGTGTCGACCCAGGTGTACTATACACACACACACACACACACACACACACACACACACACACACACACACACACACACACACACACACACACAGGTTTTTAGAAGTATTTTTTAAAGACACAAACTGCAATTTTTTAAATATGGTACACTCAAGCACTGCCCTGCAAACAGAAATCTAAAACGTATAACAAATGTACATACAAAAGCCCTTACTTCCTGTCAAAGGAAAAACAAATGCTCAACATGCTGAAGCAATGCCAGCCTCTCCCTCAAAGACTTTTACATACTTCCATTCTATGTACTGTGGATCAACCATGTTTGCTAAATAAACAAAGCTGAATGCGCAAGAGCTTCTTTCATTCAGACATTTTGGGTCTATGTTAAATTTAAGGGAAAACTAAACCTGACAGCTCACCCATAATTTAATAGTAATAGTTTTAATAGTTTTAGAGTACTTTATGAACACTTCTCCAACTCAGAGAGCCCATTATCCTCAGAAAAGGCAGATGCATTCATCGAACTCCAATTTCAAACATGATCAGATAAGCCAAAGAAGAGTTAGATAGTGATTATGATTGAAGAGATATTACAGTCTATTCAAACTATAAAGCCGTGAGGTGCAATGACCTAATGACCTACCAACTCAATTGTGTAAAACCTTTAAAGAGAAACTGCTAGTCCCTCTGTTAGACATGTATAATATATCCTATCAAAATCAAATTCTTCCATCCATGGCTTGCAAAGATGACACTGATTTTGAAACCGGGAAAACCCTCCACAGTGTTCCTGGAGTTGACGCAAAAAACACTTCCTAAAGCCTCAGCAAGGGGGCTAGATTCCACATTTAATTCAAAGCAACCAGAATGGTTTTGCACAGAAATGCCAAGTGTTCTTAATATAATAATGAAAAATCTGATGTCAAAGATACAGTGGTAATATTTCTGGATGCCCTTTGGTAGTATAGAGTATTTCATGTCTTAGATTTGGATTTGGTACACATTCCCTTAAATGGATTAAAATGTTATATAAACCCAACAGCAAGTGTCTTAACTAACAGCACATTCTCAAAGCCTTTCCCTCTAAAGTGATCTACTTGCCCATGTCCATTGTCTTTTGTTATTCATACTGAACCCCTGGCTATGGCAGTTAGATTACAAATAGGTGTGCTGGGTGTTCAGCTTGGAGAACATGAGTTTAGAGCAGGGGTGTCAAAGTCCTGGAGGGCCATGGTCCAGCACGTTTTGGTGCTTTCCCTGCTCAGACACACCTGGTTCACCTTGCCAGTTAATTGCCAGGTTTAGTGAATGTGTTTAAGGAGGACCACCATCAAACTGTGCTGTCCCTCCAGGATCGGAGTTTGACACCCCTGGTTTAGAATATCTATTTATGCAGATGACATTGTTATTTTTTAAAATCTAACCTGGCCAATTTAATTTAGTTAGACAGACGTACATTTCTGGAAATTTTTCTGGTTACAATATCAATTCCATATCATCTATGCTATTAAAAATAAGGAAAAGAGATTGAGACCAGTTAATGACACCCCAATTTTTTAAACAAAGAAGGGATTTGTTTAGCTTGCTGTCAAAATCACCCATGAAAACAACTGTACCACTGAACTATGATCCACTGATGGGTGAGGTGAGGCAGTTGTTAGATGGGTGGATGACATGTCAGTTACTGGACGAATAAACATAAAATTAATAAAATTACCAAAATTTCTACAGACTGAGACTGCTATACCTGCCCTATGAAAAAGGGGGTTTAAAACAACCAAACCATAAGTGGCACTATTGGTCTGCTCAGTTACATTCTACAATGGAAGATGATGTGCTTTCATGCATATGTGGGTGAAGGAGATGATATTTGGTGAAGTAGAGGATGATCTATATAATAAAAAGAGCACATCATCAGGGTGCACAGTGATTTTAAATTCTGTTGCTGAGTTTGTCTATATTCATTTGTTTCTTGGTGCTTTTTTTTAGAAGTTCTTTTAACTGTAGATCATGTCTGTGTATATTGTTAGTATCTGATTTGTTCTCCATTTGTATTTGTAATGTAAAAAAGCAAACAAAAAATATATACATATAAGGGAAAACTGAGAAAAAAAAAAAATCCCCATACACCCATTTTTGACCTCAAAGTACTCTATATCCCTCTCCCGTGGCACTGTGGAACAGTGTGAGGCAGGTTGTAGTGGGCAGAGTGTGGACAGTCTTACGTGTAGGACAGGTGTGAGCCGTTCGAGATCTGAGAAGTGATGCTGGCGCTCCTGCTCATCCCCTGCTCATTGCGGCCGCCAGATGAGGTCCGCCGCATTGCCTGGGGGCTGTTACGTGCTCCACCACTACTGCCACTTGACCGCTGGCTACTCCTGGAGCCATGGTGCCCCCAAGGAGGAGGCTCACCAGATGGCAAGCCATGGCCCCATGTCTGCTGAATGGAGCCACTCTGACTGGGGTGGTAATGGTGGTGTCCAGGCTGGCTGCCATGATGCCCTCTTACCCCAGAACCACCACCACCTCCCCAGTGTGGTCCCTGGGAGCTGGCCCCTTGCGGAGGGCCCCAGCTGCCAAGGGCCCCTGGGAAGCTGTGGCAGTGGCCATCCGACGAGGCCAGGTTGGAGAGCACCATGTTGCTGAAGCCCAGACGCATGCTCTCTGAGTCAAACGCTTCAATCTCACGGGCCTGTCGCTCTAGCAGACTGCGAATCCTCTCTGAACGCTCATTCTGCAGGGCCAGCATCTCTTCCTCTATCTGAGAAGGACAGGACTTAAGATCAAATTATTGCCACAACTGCCACAAAAAACACAACATAACTACAAGAAACATCTAACAGCAGGGGAAAATTTGCTTCAGTTTTAGTAGTCACATGCCTTCTGTTCGAGGAGAGCTCTGCGTAGTGATACTCTTTGCTCTAGCTCTTTTCTCTCGCGGTCATGCTGTGAATCAGTCTGCATCTTAATCTTGCTCTGATATGCATTAAGTAGCTCCAATTCCTGCTGCAGCTGCATCTTCAGTACCTGGCACTCTGCCTCCTGGGCCTCATCCAAACGCAACTGAGGAGAAGGATAGAGGGTGGAGACAAAATGCAGGTTACTATCATTAGTCTTATTAAGTGTGCCTCTAATTTAGCTTTCTCCATTAGTAACCCATCAAGTCAGACAGATCATTTCATAGCACACACTCTTATGTCCTCAAATCTATACCCCTTATTAGGTTTAAACCAAAAACCTCACAGCAACTGTGACATAACTTTCAATATTCTTAACACATATTGGTAAACACTTAAGGTTCAGTGTCTGGACATGGATAAAGTCTGCTCTTGGACTATATTGCACATAAACCACCATTTAGGCTTACACAAAATGTGGATTAGGGAAAGTGGCCCTTCATATACCATAATTAATTATTGGATTTAATTATTGGGATTAAAAGTTCTATTTGTGCTAGATCAGCCTTGATTTTCCAAAAATGCCCTCATCCTTGACTTACAGCCTGTGTGGACAGCATGTCATTGATAGAGTGGTCATACTGCTCGGCCAGGATAGCCAATTTGCGTGTCTGTTCCTCTTTGAGTCTCTTCAACACAGCTTTGTGGTCCGACTTAGGTGTGGTCTCCAGTAGGTGGTTCCGCAGTGCCTTATACTGTCGTGTCTGAATCTTACAGGTGTCCTGAAACTGTTTCTTGATCTGCAGCTCCTTGGACTGAGATAAGGTGAGCAGAAATATACACCAAATAAAGAGGGGGATGGTCGACAGACAAAGAGAGGGCACAAGAACAGCAAAAGCAAGAAATTGGAAGAGAGATGAAAATGAAATCTGTTTGCAGACTGAGATTTAGTTTAATAAACAGTTATCATACCTTCCTTAGTAACACATCAGTCTCACCCACCTTCAGGCTCTTAGGCTGCTGGCGGACCTCCATCACATGTTTGCGTCGCAGTTCTCTCTCCCTGCGCTTGTTGTATTCCAGCTGGTTGGTGAGTTCTGTCTGGTGCTGCAAGCGGATAAGCTCAGTTCTCATCTTCTGGATGGTGCCCAGTTGCCTCACCTCCAGCTCCTGCATGGACTCATGGTGTCGCAAAAGCATGGCATGCTCCAAGTCCTTCTGTGTCTGGCGCTTATTGAGTTCCTGAGACAAGGGAAAATGACAGGTCAAGGCAGACAAAGGCAATGTAAAAGACAAATATGGTCATTAATTTTCAAGCACCATGTTTAAGCTAGAGGTTATCAACACAGGCCTGAACTAAAAATATCCCTTTTAATTTCAGAAGGGCTTGTTTGCTGACTAGTTGGAACAGTTGTATTAGATAAGGAAAAACACCAGGCTGGAAACCAGGAGCATAATTCAGTAAGTACTGACATACATTTTATAGAATATTCTTTAATCTGACATTATTAACATTGTAATGACAATCATTAAATCTGTTTACACCACGAACATACTTCTCGTACAAGGTCCTGCTCCACGTTGTGTCTGGCAATTAGGATGCGACGCTTAAAGCGACGACTTTCCAGCTCCAGGTATTGCCTCTGTCGACGGAGTAGGTTGGCTTCTTCCTCAGCCTGGAAGTGCTGGAAGTTCTCTTTTTGCTTAGAGAGCCACTCCTGCTTCTCTTTTTTGGGTGTAGACTGGTTCTCATTCAGCTCCTGAGTACATTGTGAGGAAGAGTGTAAGTTATAAAGAAGTGTGTTTTTCGCATTCCTGTTCATTGCTGCCTGGACAAACCACAACAAAAGACACACATTTGCATAACTTGTTACTGGTAAATCATTCTGATTTTAAATTGTTTTCCTGGCTTACTTTTACACAGTTCTTGGCAACTGCCATAGGAAAATCTTGCTATAGCTGTAGACAGAAATTGTAAACCTCTTTCAGTTGTTCTTTGCGTAGCTTGTACTCTCGTTTCTGGGATTCAAGGAAGCTGCTTAGCTCTTTCTTTTGCTGAACCTGGATATGCTGCTGGAACTTCTTCTCATCGTTGGCAAACGACTTGGCCTTCAAGAGAACATCATAGTTAAATAAACCACATAAAAATGTGCAATATGCAGTCTTGCTGCTATGTACATGCACATAACACGCTCTGTGTAGGGCACAAGATGCCAGAGGAAGCACTAAAAAGACCTAATAATCATCATAATAATCATACTGATGATTAAGATGAAGCATAACTGTGATGCATACACATGCAGAACAAAGTGATCTTTCATTTTGTAGATGGATTCCATTGGCATCATTTTACAATCATGTAAGGCAATTGCTGCTTTGTAGGCTTAAAAATGTAGCACATCACAACTACTACATCCTGTAGCATAACTGTAGGCAGAAATGCACACAACTGTGTATTGTTCTGGTACCTTTTTTTAATGCAATATCCTAGCAGTAGTAACAGTAGTAGTAGTAGTTGCAACAACATTACACTACCAAGCAGGCAAAACAAAACAAAAAGCATACACACAATATATATAAGTCCAGTGTGCTCTATAATTATTGTCACTCTCATCAAAGATGACTGAAAAGACAAAAAAATATCACTTTGTTATCTATCATATTGGATATTATTTGAGGTAAATTTAGTCATGATAAAGCAACCATGTTAACCATGTTAAAATACATGTTAAAACAAAATTCACGTCACATTTATTGGCACCTCAAGAAATCTGAATTAAGGAAATGGAAATTAAGTTTGAGACTATGCATGTCCAACTAATTTTAAGTTGGCCTAAGTATTAAGGAACTTTTAAGCAAATCCCTTAGTCATCCATCATCATGGGAAAGACTGAAAAGCACTGAAAAGCACTGACAAAACAAAAGCTTAGCACATTGACTCCAAACACTGAAGGTGAATCTGCTATATAAACAAAGATGGCTACAGAGAAAAACACCTAATACAAAGCTTTAGATATGGTGGAAGATCCAAGGTGCTGTGAAGTCCAAGGCCCTGGTGGTATTCTTTGTATACATGACACTATGAATTATAGGAAGTACCAGATGGATCTAGTAAAACGGTCCAAAGCATGCAACACTCAAAAATGGGTGAATGAACATGAAATCAAGCTTCTGATATGGCCATCCTAGTTCCCTAAACCAAAATGAGATCCAACTGAAAACCTGTGGGCAGAGCTTAATAAGAGAGTAAACAAGGGAAGACGCAGTACTCTGAAAGATGTGGATAAATTCTGAATTGAAGAATGGTCCAAACTCCCTTCTGCTGTGTTCTCAAAACTTATAAAACATTACAAGGGATTAATTACTGCTGTCCTTTTGACAAAGTACTACATAAGGATTTTTTATTTCTGAAATAAAATGTACTTTGTGATTACATGTAACTTTTCCACATATATTCTACTGATTTCAACACTAAAGGTAATACTGAATAAAATACTAAAATAAAAGAGTACTTCAGTTCATTTTTGAGCAGTTTCACTTCCACATATTCTTAATTTTTTTTCCGGTTCTATATTTAATTATCTCATGTAATATATACTGTTATTATACAGTTCTGGTTTTCAATTTGTAACATTAAAAGGAAAGTTTATTTTGTCGATTAAAAAATAAAGGCAGAAAAGCAATCAAGGCAGTTACAAGGAGGGCACCCAACTGGCCATCAGCGGCCCTTGCAATAAGTATACAACAGCTAGCAACACCTTTCATGTCTCATGTTCCACAAAGCCAGAATGTTCACCTATTAAACAAATACCGTTTGTTTAATAGCTGTGATTTGTTTATTTGCTATGGAGAAAAACTGGGTGAACATCCTTTAAGTGTGTAACAATTTTTAGAGGTCAACTGAAGTGACTGACAAGTTAATGGCATATTTACATCTTTCTCCATGGCTGCTTGGTGTTTCTTGACCAGTTTCTCCATTTCTGCAGCAAAACTATTCCTTTGGGTTTCCAGCTCCTTGTCCAGCCTCAGCCTGTGCTCGTCCATCTCACCCTTTAGCTTGTTCTCCAGGGCCATCAGGTGCTTCTGATGCTGCCGTCTCATACGTTTATAGCCCGACATCTGCTCCCTCAACTCAGAATCTTGCTCATGCTCTTGCATCTGCCTTGTCACCTGTTTTTTTTTTTTTTGTGGGGGGGCAAAGGGCTACTGTTTGACACTCTGTACAAATAGCACTTATTCAATTTAGCTTATTTTTCTTGCCATCCTGAATCAAACAACAGCTAAGAATTACAGAGAGCTCCATTATCTTTTGATAACAGATTATGTTTTGAAACAAATACACTCAGAAATCACTCTTGCTGTGATTTTATGAGGAGAAAGGACTCACTAGTGATGCTGTGCGGATGGTGGCAAAGTGCTCACGACTGCGATGTTTACGCTGGTGTGGCTGTGCTGGAGCTGCCTGAGCCTCAGAGGGGTGCCTGTGTGCCTCAGAGTCATCACTGTAAACAACTTCTTCCTGTCAACAAAATAAACAAGATGCATTACCACTAGAAAATGCAAAGTGTGATTGTGTGGTGGTGTTAAAAAAAAAAAAATCAAGATGAAGTCAAGATAAAGATTTTCTTCATCCCATGGCAGGTGCCTTACCACTGCACCACTGAGAAGGCATTAATTTGCTGTCTCTTACCAAGCCACTCATCCTTAAGGATGGCTGAACATGTAGCGACATTCACGGGCTAATTGTTTTGAATCAAATCACAACCAAGAGTGACATGCTTCTTTTTTACATTACTGTCCTTAGCTTTAGTGTCTTGAAGTCTGTTTATGAGTCTGCGGTGTGTTTTGCTCCACATTTGATTCTCTGTTTTGACCCTTTCCTGTAGCCTTGAGGGAGGCTGGTAGCCTAGTGGTTAGGGCCCGTGCCCTGTGATCAGGAAGTTGTGGGTTCAAATCCCAAGACTGCTAAGCACCTCTGAGGTACTCTTGAGCAAGGTACCATGCCCACACACACTGCTCCCTGGGCGCTCTGTTGCTGGCTGCCCGCTGCTTCATTTGGTGAGTGGATTAAATACAAAAGAATTTCGTGCTGTTCATGCTGTGGTGTGTTCACATACAACGAAATGGTCATTTTTACTTAGCCCTAACCACAGACTCTCTCTTCGACACACATTTTTAAGGTGACTCTCTCCCCATACATTACAGAGGTGACTCGACCACATAAATCAATTGTTTGAACAATAAATACTCAGCCCCTGTTAAAAAGATAAAAAATCTTGCACTACACCAGATATTAACGCTCATTTTGACACTGGAACCATGCGAATACTATAAAACCTGTAGGAGAGGAGATTTTTGTGAGAAAATGCAAAGTGTGATTGCGAGGTTGCTATAAGACCAGTGTTTAGAGAGACATAAAAAACAAACAAAGAAAAACCTGATTCGATTGTTGTGCCAATGGGAGATGGGGGTTTGGGGTGCTGGTGTAATGGCGTGACTGTGCCGCCTCTTACCAAGCCAAGCCATTTAAGGGTAAGTAGACGCATTCACTGACTGATTATTTTTTATTAAACCACAACAAATAGTGAAACATCTTTTTTATATTACCAATCTTAGCTCGTCTGGTTAAAAGTCCTGTGCTTTACCCATTACGCTACTGAGCTCTTACCAAAATATTTACAGACACGGCTGAACGCATAGCAGCTAGGGCTGAAACTATCGAATATTTTTGGAATCGAGTATTCTGTCGATTTTTTCATCTATTAATCGAGTAATCAGATAAATCATACTTTTGTGTTTTTAAACAACTATATCAATAGTGTGTTATGCAATATGAAAGGCCTCTTAAAATGAGCAAGCAATTAGCTGTTACTGCTCACAAAAAAAGGTTTGTATTCAAACAACACTTTTATTAAATCAATCCTTAAAACCTTTGGCTTATTGGCTCCAGAACTAAGCCCATTTAATGAACCTTTCTGTGAAACATTTATGATGTACA
>JBBPCX010000023.1:9731184-9757472 GCA_037974365.1 Hydrocynus forskahlii | reverse complement strand
AATTAAAGTATTACTAGTAATCCAACTTAAATGGTACAGTTCAGTTTCCAACTGTATCCAGATGAGGCAGGTGGGGAGAGTAGAAAGTTTGTCTTTGTCAGCATACTGACATGATCAGAAGTAAGGCTTGCCCTACGCTTTGGGGCAATGTTCTCAGCAGCAGAGAACAAACACTCCGAGGGCGCTGAGGTGGCTGGAATACTCAGAAAACACTTTGCAAGCTTTGCCAGGTTTGGGTATCTTGCTGCATTTGCTCTCCACCTTGGCAGTGGATCCTCTTTTTTGGAGAGAGGATGTTCACCAAAATATTGTAAGACCGCCCTCTGCACTTCTTGATTTTGCTTCTCATCCTCATCCTTTTCATCACTGCTACTGGAGTCTGATGATGATCCCTTGGCTTGTGTAGCTGGGCGATCTTCTTCTGTTGGTGGTGGATTCATTTCCCCTTTCATTGGACTGTCTTTCTTGCCTTTTGACATTGTATGAATTGTGCTTTGGACCTTAAATGATTCTTCAGAAGGCAAGAACTTAGTTTTCTGAACCGGGGGTCCAAGGCAGCAGCAAGGAGGGCAGTATTAGGGTCCTCACATTTAAATACAAACAGGTCTTCCTACCTGTTAGTGATCTGTTCAGCTGCAGGACCCTGAAATGCCCTCACTGGTGCAGTTTCAAAAGCTGAACTAAAGGTGGATTTCTTGAGGGTTTTCTTTAAGTTTTGTGCAGGGCAGTTCACTCATTTTAAAGTGTTCCATCTCGCAGAGGCCACACAACTTGATATGGTTTTGTTATTTTTCAGTGTATTCTGCACAACTAAATTTGGTGTGTGCCCTGCATATCTAACAAGAGGCCTATCCGAATTCTGTCAGCTGCCACTACATTGGCCCCACTGTCATGGACAACTGCCTTCACCTTTTCAAAAGGAATGTGAAATTCAGTAGCAGCCTCCTCCAGCGAATCTGCAATGTTTGTGGCTGTATGCCTCTCCTCAAGAGGCAGTATAGTGAGGGAGAGGGACTTCATTTCCCAATCATCTCCCAAAAACTGGCAAGTGACCCCCAGATAAGCCTCTGTGGCCACACTCATCCAAATACCTGTTAGTGCAACACAGTCTGTCTCCTTAAGAACATTCTTTAATTTCTGTTATTTCTGAGTACTTTTGTTCCATCATGTTTGTGAAATCTGTTCTTGAGGGAATGCTGTATTTGTGATTGAAAGCTTTAATCATATTCTTAAATCCTGTGTCCTCCACCATGGACAGTGGACGCATGTCTGTGATGAGCATATTCAAAATGCTTTTTGGTAAAAACTGCAGCTTCTTTTATGGTGCATGAGGGACCTGTCCGGACGAAGCTGTCCATGCGCTGCTGTGATGTACTGTGGGGGAAAAACAACAAATGCTATAAACTCGCCCAAAAGTAAATTTATATGCTAATGAATGTAGGTTTGTCCATCTGTTGCATTTATTATTACTACCTTATGCATGGGGAAGGCGTGTTTTGAGATGTAACTTATGTGTGTGTGTGGGTGTGTACCGCACATGGGAGGAAGGGAGAGATGAGGAGTCTCTTACTATTTATCATGCCTCGTCACTATCGACTCATAGCACAGCCTACAAATAATTACAAATACTGTACATTCTAACAAGCGCTAGTGTTCATATCAGGTAGCAATCGTAAAAATACGTTACCTTGTAGAGGCTCTGAGCCCGCTTGGAGAAGTGGAGTGCACATGAGGATGCTTTCGGTTCAGGTGCTGCAGCATTGACGATGTACTGTTGTGGTGGGCCAGGTCTGTTTTACAGTGTATACACTGCATTACGTTGTCCGCCTTACGCAATGTAAAATGGTCCCACACTTTAGACATTTTCTGCCTTTTACGCACACCGGGATCTTCCTTTTGCGCCATTTCCATTGAGAGCAAAATAAACGCGCCGTCTTAAATCTTTGAAATGCGCGTCAGTTACAACAGTCTGTGTGAAACAACTATACTGGAGCTGCGCAGTTGTCTACAAAGCGGGAGTGACACGATAGCAGAGACATTTTAAATAGATGGACTTTGGTGATATAAATTAAACAAAGCCTCGAGGCAAATTCTTTCATTTTTTGTAATCGAATTCTTCAAGTTACTTGAATAATCGTTTCAGCCCTAGTGGCAGCATTCATGGGCATTAATATTTTTAATTAAACCATAGCAAATAATCACATCCATATCAGACACAAAAAAACCAGGAAACCACACATAAATGAAATGCTTGGAGATGCATGAACATACAGGCTTCAGGTGTATGACGGAGCTGTTAGACATGACAGTGTGGTCTCCCTCCAACAGGTCCAGCTCACTCTTGTCATCTGCAGTGTCAGGCAGGCTGTTGACCGAGCTACTCTGAGAACTGGCGCTGATGGACATGCTGGGGATGGACTGATTACTGCCCACACTGTTCACTGTGCCTGTATGGCCAGCACCATGTTCCGGCTCCTACACACACAGTCCAAAATTATGTTAATACTTACGTAGACTCTCACAAAATCATGGAGCAAAAACATTTGCCATTTTGGGTAAAGTTCAGTTGCCCAACCTCATCTCCTTCCTGTGGCTCTGTGGCTGGCCCATTGTGGGCCTCCTGAAAAAGGATCTTCTTCATCTTACGATACTGCAGGTTGTCCAGCTCTCGGACCGCGTCCTTGGTTCGCATGATCAAGTCAATCAGGACAGTCTCTGGCCTTTCACGTCGAACAAAGGCATGCTGTGTGCAGAACGGTAAGTGGCTAAAGATAATGAGAAGACTCAATCTAAAATTACATCTTAAGCATTGCAAAACATTCGTAACTTTTGCTGAATGTGAATATGATCATATTTTTATTTACCACAAAATTCAACAAAATAAATGTTGAATTCACTTCACAGTATTGCTTTCATGTATTTTTTAGATGACAGCATTGGACAGACACTTCAAAAATAAAGAAACAATCTAGGCACTGATAAACATTTGTTACATATAAATAAATAAGCAGTCACATTCCTATGTAGCAGCATTACATTTTTAATACTAGTAAAATTAACTTAGCTGTCACCTGCAACAGATCATCGGAGTGCGGTCTGTCCTGGGGGATTTTCTGAAGGCAAGATTCAACAAAGTTTCTAAAGAATTCCGTCCTAGGAAAACAGAGAAAAGAAACAATTACATGCTGAAAATATTTTCACATTGGGCCTAGCTTTGACAAATCTGAAACTGAATGTGAACTACTGGCACATTATGGATGCAACAAATTAAGGACTCACCACTCGCTTGACTGCAGTGTTGGGCTCTCATTCTGTGCTATATGGTATAAGGCACTCATCGCATTCATATTAAATAGAGGGGGCTTCCTCTCGGCTTGAGCAAAAGGGAAATACAAAAGGTTAGACAAAAGGTTTCCAGTCAAAGCTGATAAACACACACAATTGAGTCTGGAAGCATCTCACCAAGCTCTACACAAGTAATCCCAAGGGACCAGACATCCACTTTTCCATCGTACTGTCCCTCATCCATTGCCAGAATGACCTCTGGGGCCATCCTGAATTATCACAAGTATGAAGAGATCAGTTATTATCTCAAAAAAGGCAAATACTTAGGCTACTAAAAAAGTGCTTAGCAGCACTACTTAAAAACATTAAGCTCACCAATATGGCGTCCCCACAAAGGAATTGGCTGGAGAGGCAATGGAAGCAGATCCAAAGTCTGCTAATTTGACTTGTCCAGGCTCGGTCAGCAGAATGTTCCCAGCTTTGATGTCCCTAGGATGCAACATTAGACACAAGGAATATAACAAAAACAAGCTGAAAAGACTGGTATACTCAAGGTGGAATGTAAAGACACACACATGTACACGCGCACATGCTCATGCACCTACCTGTGAATCATGTTATGAGAATGAAGGTAGGCAAGCCCCTGCAAAGCACCATGCGTGATCGCTGCAATCTCCATTTCCTGAAGTGGTTTTTTGTGAACTAAATTAAGAAAAAGCAGTAAATCAAACTGGTAAATATGAAGCCACAAGCTTTTCATAAATAAATTACATAAAATAAAACTTTAGTTAGCAGCTAATATTAGCAGCTTTTATTCATTTTTGGGGCCTGAAAATATTTTCAAATGCTGAATGTAGTTCAGTATTGAAAGGAACAACAGACTTAAACTGTAATGAATTTGAGGAATAGTCATAGTCAAAATTTGCAGTTTACCTTCAAGGAGGTCGGAGGCTGAACCCAAACAATACTCCATTACAAGCTAGGGAAAAATGGGAAATATTCAAAATGCCTCAACAGAAAACACTGACTGCACACATTAAAACAGATAATAAGACAAAGGTCAAAACCAGCGCTGTTACCCAAGCTGTGTGTTCCCGAAGATAGCATCCTTTATATTCTATGCTGTTCGGGTGTTGTATTCTCTGGAGGAATTTTACTTCTTTAATAATATCCTGCCATTTCTGGGGAAAAGAGAAACAGTATTATTTTCATATTAACCATTACTGTGAATATAACAATGCCACCCTGAGAGACAGCAGCGGTCCAGACAATGCTCACAGAGCTGAAAACCTGGTTAAAGACAAGTCAGGTCTCCCAGAGAAGTTGGATATACCACCATGGCATTCCGCTGGCATCCTGCCACTGCTGGTTTACAAAGTCCCAATAACCATCGTGGAGGGCTTAGAATGTAACATCAGCCAGTTCATGCGCAAGTGGCTAGGTCTGCCTAAAGAGTACTAGCAGCAATGCAGCGTATGGGCACACCAACAAGCTGCAGCTTCCTTCCTCCGGCCTGTCAAAGGAGTTAAGGGCCAGGGAGGTGTTACTTCACAGAGACTCAACTGACATCAATGCCTCCACCACACGTTTAGTGGTCAGAACTGGAAGGAAGTGGCAGGCACAGGAGGCGGCCGAGCAGGCAGAAGCGAGCCTGCAATATAGGATCCTAATAGGCTCTGTGGCAGTGTGACGAGCAGGGTTGATCAGCCACACAAGACCGTGTTACAACAAAGCACAGGGGAGAGAGAGACAGCAGCTGATCCAGGGTGAGATTCGTGGAGAAATGTTCCTGATCCAGGCAGTGTATGATAGCCTCCCACACCCAGCCAACCAACATTACTGGGGGATAGTAGAAACTCCAGTGTGCCCACTGTGCCCCGGCAAGAGGTGCCCTGGGACACATCCTGAGCTGCTGCCCAAAAGTCCTGGGAAAAGGGAGATTCAGATGGTGTCATGACCATGTTCTGAAGGTAGTGCCTGACACCATCCGCCAAGAAATCGAGCAGAGCAAATATAAGCCCAAAGTAGCAAAGCAGTACATTGCATTCTTCAGGACAGGAAAGAAACCTCAGACTCCTTGGCATCAGAGGTTTGCAAGAGAGAAAAGCCACCAGAAACATCAGTGAAGCAGCAGAAAAAGCTTCAAGACTGAGGATCAAGAGGGGGATCCCTGGTGTAGCGCGCTGCTTGGACACAATCCGAAACACCCAATGACCCTAAGCCCATCACAGATGATGTATCCAAGCTGCACCAGTCAGATATTTCTTATAACTAATGCATGCTGTACTTTTACTAATGATGTAAAACTATGAAACTAAATATTTATTCCTTTAGCACGTTCACATTCACTTGTACTTTAGCTCAATAGGGTCAATGCCTGTTCTTTAAGAGTGAGTGAAGTTTGATAATGTGTTGCTAATGTGAAATTATAAAAAGAACATTTCTAATGTTTGAAACTTGGTTGCGCTGCAGTGATTATGAGGGCTTCAAGTGAGCCTGAAAATTGGGCCAATGACTTTTGTAACACTATTGATAAGAAATCACAGAGCCATGTCATAAAGCCTCAGACGTTTGTTGATTCCACTTTACATCAGAGGATATCAAAGGAACTTTGCACCTAAAAGTTAATACTTGATATAACTGCAAAACCTACATTTAAGACAGGGAGAGGATGCAAGTGGGTACCAGGGTAATTTTCAAGATGAAGATATGATCATTTTGTATTTCTGCACTAACATTGTATGTTTCCAGTATTCACATGACTAAAACTGCAACAGTTAACAAGTCCAGGTGTCTCACCTCATTGGACTGTTTTCCACTGTAGGACATCTTCTTAATGGCCACCACCTCAGCAGTTCGCACATCACGTGCCTGTAGCATCATACAAAAATTAGGTCATCAAACTAGTCATACTTGCACTGACAAGGGAACTTGGAGTGAACACCAGTACGCTTTGCAGGCATGGGCAGAGGGGGGTATTGGTACTCAAGCACCTGCCCATTTGGCCACAGTGTATTTTGGGCAAGGCCACTTGCTTTTGTTAGTCAACAAAAATTCCCAAGAACTGATATTCATGACCAAAGCCTTTATATGACAGAGCCAAGATAAAGGAAGTGTGGACTGGACACAGTTGTTCCTACTTTGTTTATATTATACATGTCAGACATCTGTGGATTTGATGTTATTAAAATAACTTTTTTGCCTAAAAGTAATTGTTACTTACAAAAACAAGGTACTGTTGCTAGAAGAATTATAAAAAAATAAATAAAAAAAAAACAAACAAAAAAAACACCACAAAAAATTGAGGGCCAAAACAAACTCACTTTTTAAATTATACAAACGCATTTGATCACTACAGGAGGTAGCCAGTAGGTTTAGTAAATGGGGCTGCCCCTTCAGATGAGCTAGTGAACTACAGTATGGTAAAAGATGCAGCCACAGAAGACCTGTGGGACACACAAGACTGTTTACCCTCCTCATCAGTGGAAGACGTGTCTACGTGTTAGCTTTTCAAGGAAACTCTGAAGAAAAATGACTTTAAGCTGTCGCCAGGTAGGGAAATATGGCTCTACTGTCTCAATCTCTTTAAAACCAAGGTGACATTGAAACACTGTCCTCCTGTTTCATGTTTTCTCTTCAGATGGGGGATTTGGAGGTGAAACACTATTGTTGAATATAATTTTCCCTTGACCAATACAATTTACTGTCTGGCAGACTCCATTTAAATAATTAGCACATGGTAAGTGTTCTAGAAGACAGTCCATAGGGGAATTGGAAGATACTTTACAACAAGAAGCCAAAGCAGATTGTTAAAGTACCTGTAGAGTGGCTAAAGATCAAGAAGGTGAATTCGTCTTAGTGAAACTGTCAAATGTCTGACCCAAATCCCATTGAAAATCTTTGGAAAAACTGGATCACCACCATTACACACTTACTGAAAACGTTCCAGGTTGCCAGAGACATATCAGGTCAGACATATCGGGATATGTAACACAAACAAAGAGAGCTTCCACACAGTAAGTATTGTGCAATTTTTAAACCAAATCAACTGACAATAAAGTAAGTTTGTCCACAAAGTTTGTTTGACAAGCTATCAGTCAAAAGTTTGGACACACCAATTTACAATTTACAGGTCACCAAAAAAAAAAAAAAAAAAAAAAAAAAAAGTACAAACAAAAAAACGTGGCAATGGAGGGGCAAACACTCACAAAATACACAGCTCCAAAGCTGCCATGTCCGATCTCACGTAGGTCAGTGAAAAGCTTCTCAGGGTCCTCCTTGAAGAAGAGCTCTGCAATCTCAGGGTCCTTCAGGCTCCCAGCCCGGTTGGTGGAGGGCATACTGCGAGGCTGGGGAGGCAGCCACGCTCGCAGGGGACTATCTGGCTGTGCGACCGTGACGCGCAAGTCCCCGCTGATGACTCATCTGCCAGAAGGAGGCAGTGCACACACAGGGACCTATGGTGGGGGGGACAACAATAAATTCCACAGTATTTTGAACAACCCACTATACTATTAGCGGTCAGTTGCCTCCAAGCTGGGACAAATAGAGTTCTTTCCTATTAATATAAATCAGATCAGAATTCTAACGTGGGGTTACAGGACACTCTGCATGGCTCAGTGACCCTTTGTGCCAGATCTCAATATCCACATCAGTATTTATCCTGCTTTTGTTGTCTTGTCAAATACAAGGACTGACTTATTTCATATGAGGTCTGGGTCATTATCCAAGGTTTAGAGGATTCCTGGGACCCCTTTGTCTGTTCCCTTTCACTAAGCACAGCTCTCTTGGGAATTATAAGAGAGAGAGAATCTCCTCTAGGCTGGTCTCAGTGCAAATGCCGAATGCCTTTTCTCTCCATTCGCTGTCTCTCTCCATCACTTATACATCAGCATGATAATCTCACTGCAACAGACGAGTGTGATCACACGTCCAGCTGCAACTGTCCAGTTACTGCTCTATAAGAAGGATAATAGCCCACTCACTGTCACTACTGTAACAACACAAGCTTAAATCAGAGTTGAAATACTGATAAGATAATAACGACCCAATGTTAGTACTCACTGAAACATCCAGGTCTCAAGAGGGTGTAAACAATTATATATTCTAGTGAAACTATTTATACTGCAGATGAAAACAATTGGATTTATACATTTGGGGAAAAAGGCCTGAGCTTTTTTTCAAATTTTGTCTGAAAATACAGTTTACTTAAAATTAGGATGAACAGTCAGTAAATTTAAATTTACAACTGATACAGTTAAATTGCAATTTTCAGGCCATCCTCCTGAGGTTAGGGTTCAATTTAGATGTTTATGCATTAAATACCTAAAATAACTCCCACAAAAAGCTCAAGAATTTTGAATGTGCACCTGTGCATAGCATAAGACCATCCCCCTGTACCTTCTTTAGTGTGACAGAATGGGCACAGAAGCCTAGTGTAGTTACTGACCATGGTTTCTACTCAGACGAGACCACAGGGCGAATAAACAACACAGTTTAATATACCAATTCAAATGTCCACTTTTCAGTCTTATCAACACTGAACTAAAATCATTACACCCTGCCTGGGTAGTCTTGTATCCTCCTCTCCTGATATGGATATGGGCAATAGTACAGTGACACAGGTCGGCCGTCTGTCCCTGGTGCAGTTTAATTATGTGGCCTTCACCGCTCTGCTGAAGCAAGGCACCATGCTTGGAGCTTGGAGAACACAGCAAATCTGTGATCAGTGACCTCTAATATCACTGATCCTCAACAGGCTCTCAGGTCAACTCTTAATCGCTTTCTCTGTTCTCCTACTGCATGATCCATCATGCTATCCATCTGCCTCTCTGTAACCTACAAAAACTAGTGATAAATATACTCAATAATTTATCTTTATATTTCAGACATTTTTCAAAACACATTTTGAGAAAAAGACATCCTTTAACCAGGGCTTAAAACATAAGCGTTAAAACATAACAAGAAATCACAACATGGCCTTAATAGTAGTAAAACACAGTATTTCACGTGTAGTTAATGTTTATTTTTCTTATATTTGGTTGCCAGGTCGGGTGAATCCCGTCATCCGAAACTCAGTCTGTCACACTACTCTTGATAGAGTTGTCGGCCGCTAACGAGTTGGTTCTTCGACTAGATTTGGGAAAATGAAGAGCCGTTTGGGCATAGACATAGAACATTACTAGTCTGACCATAGACATAGAATATTACTAGACTGACCACAGACATAGAATATCACTAGACTAGAACATAGACATAATATATTACTAGACAAGGCCATAGACATAGGATATTACTAGACTTACTATAGACATAGAATATTACTAGACATAGAATATTACTAGACTGACCATATGTCATAGAATATTACTAGATGCCGCATGACCAGCTCCACTGTACGCCAACGTCGCCAGCATACTGCGAGAGGCACAGTGAAGAAGTGGATGAAGATGACACATGTTCTGCTTGGGGCTGTCAGCTCCAAACCAGATCCCGAGGGATTCCATTTATAGGCAAGGCTGAACAATTGTTTTGAATATATTTGGCCATTTTAAAGTCCAGTTTTATAAACTTAAACCATGGCTAAGACAGGCTAAGCTAGCAAATTTATGCATTCCTGAGTTTTCTCAAACTCTGGAGGTTTCCTAAAGAAATCCACCTCAGTTTATAAATCATAACCTTAGCTAAGCTAGTAAAGCTAAGCATCCCCGTGTCCAAGACAGCCTTCAAACAATGTAGGACTGTAATACGGGATTTTGTAATGGCCAAATATAAAAATATCAAAACCATTGTTCAGCTTTACCAGGGTTTTTCAATCACACATTTTGAGAAAGCTGTCCTGGGCTTAGCCTTTTGAGGGGACAGTCAAGGTGGTAAAAGTAGCGGAGCATGTTATCAGTCAGTCAACATCAGGGCAAGCAGTCAGTGTATCTCTGATCAATCGGTTTGTCTGGGCCACAGTTTGGAATTGACAACCATCATTTTAAACTCTTGTCTTTAGTTGTGTTGGTCTTCCAGAAAATAAGGCTGCACAACACTGCTAGACTGAACGAACACTCTTAAATTACAGAGTGGCAACATACGGAAAAAGCTGTGTAAGACAGCTCTGTTCCTAGGATTTTAGATCCTGTCCTGTACATATCTAATACCTAGCCACTATAGTGATAACACAGTAACCACACTGTGTGTGAGAGAGAGGAATGAGTGAAATGTTTTCAGAAATTATTTCTTAAGTCCATGTGTATACAATAAAATGTTTGTATATTTTGTCAGTGACTCTTATTGTGTTTTCATCAGAAAACCACGTCTACCAGTATTAGTTCAAATGGTGCTTTCGCCACTCGCAGTGTGGCAGACGTGCTGACCTATCATGTCAGCTAGGGAACAAACAGAATGCAGCAACTATCCTATATATGTCTATGCATTTGGGGGCCAAAAGAGCCAATTTCAAAAGAGCTGAAATTCCCATAACTAATCATGTGATAGGGTAATAGGAACGGCACACTCGGGTTGAGCGTATCTGCACATTATGAGATGTCACTTTTCTTGTACTTTGTTATTTTAATTTCTCTTGGTTGTGAGAGATGATCACCACTGGCGACAGAAAAGAAAAACTAGTCACGAAATAAATAATCTGGTCGCAATGGCAACCATTTTAGTCGACATCTGGAGCCCTGTTTAACTGAGATAGGATAACAGAGCAGTAACTGTGGTAATCCTTCAACTGCTCGGTCACAGACGTTAGTAACAGAGTTTGGAAGTATAACGGTTACACAGCTAAATTTAAAACTGATGCCAGTATTTAAAAAATGTTTGTTAGATAAATGTTATTAGATAGATGGATTTTCATAAATTGCTTGACAGATCATGCACTGTTTTTACTTATTTGGTGACCATATAATATAAGACTTGAATTACCAAATCTAAGAAACACAGACAAAGAGCACATCAAGGCCTTGCAAACCTGTCAAACAATGCAAATAAAACAAATAAGATGGTGACTGTACATTATAAATGTATAGAGTTTTACAGTATCACAATCTAAAGTTCTAGCCACAGACTAATAACCCCCAAACTAACACAACAGTCACAGAATAGGATGACACACTGCAGTACAACATTTCAGGACTGGGAGAAAAAAAAAGAAAAAAAACACTGCCAGCAAGTACAGGTTATTCATCGAGAATGCTTTTGCTGCTCTGAATCTGGGGAAGCACTGCAGATATCTGTGGTATTCTTTCTACTCATACGTACATGCAGTCAACCTTGAATGAATAGAATGTATTGCATGAAAAAATGCTTTTTGAAACTCTGGCCTAATAAAGCTATTATTTCCATCTAATTTTAAGACCTCACAAAGGTTTACACATGTACACTTACAGCTCACCTAGAGGCTATACGGTTTGGTGCTAATCTGAATGTGGAAAGTACTGTGGACATAAATCTAAATACATGCATTTCTCTGAACTCCCTGAAATGTTTAAAATGGTAATGAAAATGAATAATTTACCACAGTGTATGAGTATAAGGCATATGTATGCCAGATAACTGTAGCATGAATAGCTTCTTTTATAACATTATACTGGAGGAGTGACACAGTGTAGGGCAGGTGTCACCAACCTTTTTGAAACTGAGAGCTACTTTATGGGTACTGAGCCATACGAAGGGCTACCAGTTTGATACACTAGAAGAGAGTTTACCTAAACATATCTAAACTTCATGTATAATAAACATGTTCTAAAGTTTTTTTTTTTAGATATTGTCATTTTCAAATCTGTATAAATGCAAATGTGATTAAAGAAGAATAGCAACAGGATAAAATTAAATGTTAGATGCTGCTCACTGGTGAGTTGTGCTATTTTTAGAACAGCCCAAAACCATTAATACTCCCTTCACCATGGTTCTCAGATTGGGTGTAGTGTTTGTGCAGTGATTTGTTTTCTCCTAATATAATACTTTATAAATTTGCCAAGAAAGTTCTGTCTCGGTTGACTTCAGGTCATTGCTCAGTGGTGCTGGTCTTTTGCAAACTCACTAAACACTTGCTATTTGTTTGAGGATTCTTTTCTTTACTCTAATCTTGTATACATTCGCACTATCTGTAAGCTGTGTCTATCAGAGCATTGATGTGTGCCCAAAAATTCAACTTTCTTTTAATAACTTGTTGAAAATATTTTTAATTTCTTCTTTCTTCTTCCAATTCTATTGTTCGGAGCAGGTAGGGTAATAAATGTGTGTGTGTGTGTGTGTGTGTGTGTGTGTGTTATTTATTTATATATGTTAGGGGTATGCTATGGGCAAATCTCTAGACCAAAGCTATTGAGTGAGAGAGATACGCTCACTAAAAGAATCAAGAAATTTACACTTTTATTAAACTGTTCTATTGTAGACTTTTGCATGAATCTTCAGTAACATTATTTGTAATATCATTTTTAAATACTGTTGTCACATACATGAGAAAAGCTCAAACTCAAATTTATTCAATGTAACAAGCACCAAAAACTTTAAGATGAAGAATGTGTCTTTATACCAATAACTTATTTCTTAATAAAAACAAACTCTGACCAACAGAGTGTTGGGCACCATTTGCATAATATGTCCCCTTTAAAAGTTGATTTTGATCATGTATTTTGTGAATACATTTCTTTCGAATTATAACATCACTGTATAGACCATTACTGCGATACAGTGTTACTCTGATATAGGATGACAAAAAACAGCAAAGCATGATGAGGCTCTGAAGTGGACCATGGTAAGATTCAATTCTTTCGCATCTTGGATTTGATTATCAGTTCTTTTAGCAAAGCCATCTTGGATATGTTTGTCTGGAATTAACTGACCACACACTGACTGGGTTTTTTTAATCTGTTTATAAAGAATTTATGCTTTATATTGAAGATGGAGAAACAGCGGTTCCTTCATAATCCTACAGGTGACATGCTCTCAACTATTCACACACTGGCAAGCAGCACAGTATCCCGCGCAGTAATATTTTTGTTAACTTCTAATTTTATACCGTTGTATTTGTAGTTGTTTAAATGACTATTGTTAGAAGGGGAAATATTTTATTTTATCTTTATTTAAGTTCAATTCAGCTATGCAGCTGCTGAATAAAGCTTTAGTAGTATGACAACTTACATGGTTAAAAAAAATTTATTGATCCCAGAGGAAATTGCTTATACATATCGAATCGGTACCTTAACCCTTTAAACCATCTGCATGTGCACTGTTGCTATAACAGTCAGAATTCAGCATACCACCAGCAACATCAACAATTTGCCACACAGTGATGGAAAAAAAGAAAATATATATTAATCTGTGAGAAGCAAACCTAATAAAAGCAATAGTACAGTGGAAATTTCCCTCAAGAACTCCCACTGTAACAAAAATGTATAAATTGTATGAATGACAATGAGATAATAAAAACTGTGGAGAAGTTGGAGTCAGTGCCTGAATAGACATGAATAACTACTGAAAATAGTGTGATTATAAATTATAAGTAATACAGTTAATCAGCTGACAGCTACAGCCATTGTGAAGGCAAATTGTGGTCTTTAAAATAGTAAGCTGATAATTTATTTTACACATTCAATCAACTTTTTGTTGATGAAAAGTACCAATACGTACCATTGATCTACACAATCTCAATTTGTTGTAGTGCCTAAAAATGGCATTTATGACAGGACATATGCTGAGCTACTCCAATATAAACTATGTCTATTCAGGTCTGCCATATTTCATTTGTTCTAATCAAGACATGACTAACTTTAATCCTTTGAAGAAAAAACTGCCATTATAGAAACAAGCCAGAAGTGTATCAAGCCTGCAAAGAATGCTCAAGAGTTGGTTGTTAGGTAGAGACACAAACCTTCCGAAAATGTGCAGTTGTGTTTTACTACGACTACTGCAGCCTCATTTACACAAACCCTGTCTGGTCACAGATGAATAAGTCAAAAGAAAACTCCTATACTGTATACTATACTTTTGGTATGCACCCAAAATATGAATACCAACCACTCGCTACTACTGCCTAGTAGAGGCATGGCCTAACAATCCAGTGCTGTGGTTTTCAAATGAAGTACAGACTTGTAAATGGTACAGTCTAAATGGACACTTCAGTGACAATTACCTTTTCCTGTGCTCATGCCCTTTCAAAAGTCACGTGTTTTTCAATGTGTTTTAATTCCTAAACATTAGTGTGTTCCTGTTGTAAACACGCTGACAACAGACACTTATCGGCGGAGACACGCGAAATCACGTGAAGTGAACATAGTTAAATTATTACTGGCAAACGTTCAACTTCAGACATTTTCTCGGAGCAAAGTTATTCAAACATAGGACTAAAAATGCCTGTTTAGCGAATAATACGAGGCAGCACAGAGCTGACTGGTCGGTTAAGTGTGTTACGCAATGTCAACGCTGCGGGATAAGGAATGCAGGCGGCACGTCAGAGCGCTGTGAGCGGCGAATGCGCTTACAAGGAATACCCTGATCGATGCTAAACCGATTACTAATCTCAGCTGTGTTTTTCTTACAATGTTGCCATATACAGCACACGACTTTATTAAAGTCAACGTCGACTGCACAGCACGGTCCCGTAGTTAACGCACGACTTAACTACAACACCAACGCCAGCTTCAGTCATGCGATATTGTCCTGCGAAAGGAGGGAGTGCCGTTGAAATGTGCGTCTATGAGCATTTTCTCGCCCACCAACAGTACAAGCCGCTTAGACTCTTTTCGTGGCTTACGTTTTAACTGTCAATCACTGTTAAGGATAATTATGATTGAACTTGGTTCTGGTATCAAGGTGCGCTGCAGCCCAACTGCGTCTTCAATATTTCAAAACAGAGACAGGATTACAGACAGGAATTTGGTCGACTAAAACATATAATGTGGTCTAGCTATATGGCCAGCATTTTAAACTGCAACAAAAACATAACCCAAGCCAGTCATCTCTAAGTTTCGGAACGTAATTTACCGTACATTAGCAGGCTAGCGCTAGCTCATACACAGAACGGGTCTTACTAACTGCGTTAAATGGGGAAAAATATTTAAAACAGGAGTCGTTTGCTGAATGCCACAGTAACAGGAGGTACATGTTTGCAAAATACGTTTTTAGCTTGCTTGCCCCTTCGCCCACCAGACTTTACATCAGAAGAGAAATTATAAGATATTATTTGAAGTGCCTTAGCCTTCACTGGTTGATTCTCTAACCGTCCGTCCCTGTTTACAGCTGCCGAGCGTTAGCTACTTAGTTAGCCATCTTAGCCTGGCGTATGAGATTAGCATGCTGACTAACTGCTGGGTCGAGATTTAAAGATTATATTCAAAAGGCTGACAACATGAAAACACAAAGGCAGTGCGTGCCCGGTTCCTTGGACATTCTTACCTGTCCGATAGGCCAGTTTTTTAGACGAACAGGACTTCGTGAGGAAATCTTTGCTAGGCTGCTAATTTGGCTAGCTAACTAGCCCACACAGCTGTCCTGGAGGAGCAGGGAACAGGGTGCAGCCAGCTGAGCGCTGTTAGAGAGTGAAGCACAGATTTGGAGCCCGAGTCTGGACGTGTTTATTCCTTCACGACCTCGACAGTCCTTGCCACGTTGCCAAGTGGTTTAATACAGGCTGTCCGGAGCTAGTGTCGCTTATACGTTAGTGTCGCTTATATTGCAGGGAGATGGTTCATAACTCAATATCTGAGGCTCTAAAATTAGCCAGTGAGAGTTATAGTTGAAACTCCCCACTCCCAGCCACTTCCGAAAGATGGCGGCGGGTAGTTTTCACGTCCTCCCTTCCGTGACAAACACGAGTATAACTTAGGCTATCGCAGGACCAACACCATCGCAAACTCCGCGAAATCACCCTAACAGTACGCTCAAGATTGTCTGAGCCTGCCGTCGCGCTAAGACATGCTTGTAGGTTTTCGGCTAGTGTGTTATTAGCCTCTGTGGCCGAGCAGTGATTTTTCACAGGCGCTCTCACTTTCTCTGCTTGCAGCCCCGTCTCCCACCGCCCGGTGACGAGCAGAGGCTACGGTCCGCTGGGACGAATGCAGACTTCCCGCATGTCCACAGATCTGTAAGTCGACGTTTCCTGAAAACTGTGAGAGCGCATGACGTATAGATCACCTGGGGCGCGCCTCTTGCCTAGTAGGGTGGCGGCTCCCAGGAGAACCAAAACCAATCCAAGTTTGCTACGGAGAACGCTAACCTCGCGCCAGATCTCCACCGTCTTTTGGTTCATGGATGTCATTTGCCCAACGGCTAACCTTTCACATCTGGACAGGTTAATGGTGCCAACTTTAATAACCTTCCCCATCAAGGCAGGTTAAAGTCCAGAAAAGGATATTATTTGAATTACTTTGCTTAGACACGATGAATAAATAGGAATTATGGTTTCTTTTCTCTTTCTTTCTTTTTTAGAGATTTCTATACATTTATGTAGCAGGGGTAAACTGTAAATTCTTTCACTGTCATGAATACAACTGAAGCAGTGAAAGCAAGTTCAAGTATCCAGCATATGCACCATATAAACCAAAGCAGTATGAATGCATGATTCTGACCATTACACTTACATGAGCTTGTTTGCACTGTGTCATGTCAATCTGATCATTCTGTTGCTTACTGATCTGTAATTCTAAATCAACCTCTCAAATAGATCCCAAGTAAATTATTACATTTCCATCAACCTGAAATCAAATGGAATTTTCACCATGCTAGTGATGATGTACAGTATGGAAAGAAAATGATTTATTGTGTTAACATTCATAGTGAACAGAGTAAACAAGTCAAAATAAGAAAAAAAAGACAAACTGATCATTTGGGTGATTCATTAACTTACCTTAGCAGTTACTTCACATTCCTTCCCTAAAGGGGTGAACAGCCTGTGCAGAGGACAAATATGCCTTATAAGTGCATGTTACAATACAGCACAGTGGTTACAACTGATGCAATAAAAAACAGACAAAGGCATTCTAGACAACCATTAACAGCCAGTAACAATGTGAGACCTCCACACATTGCAATTCATTTTGAGGTCAGAGACCTCAGTGTTGATGACTTTTTTGTGCAGAAGTTGAAATTACTTTCCTCAAGAATGTACACTGATTATCTCATCCAGTTTAGACATTAGTCGTGCAGTTTCATATCCTTATCAACTAGAAATCCTGCCATATATGTGTTCCAACAAGTGTGCATAAATCTTTGAACCAGGTTGTTATGTGAATATTAATTGTGATTATTAGAAAATGTGTACAAAAAGTAAACATCTCTAAAAGTATAGAGCATTGGCTTAAATTGTTACTCATTTTAATCTATTGTATTTGCAGGTAATAAATACTGGAGCATTTATTTAAGAAACTTCCTTGCTGATTCCAGACCAAGAGTAAAAGGCAACTGCCAATAACTTGTCCCTTCAAGAAAAAAAGTAAAAGATCTTGACCTTTGTCATCACTTTTTACTGTTTCACCTTTGTGATTATCTATATAGAGAATGTTGGTTTAGTAAGGATGTTTTCTTCAGGTGCTCAGCAATGCAACAGAAATTTGAAAGGGAAAGCCAAAGTGGAATGACCTCCTGACCATGTAACCTTAGTCTTGGTGTAATTTTAGATATTATATATTAATCTGTACATGCTCGAGTAAGAAATCCTCCAGTTCAAATGTATTTCATATGGCCTATAGTATAGTACTTTGCGAAAGTTTTAGGCAGTTGATTTTGAATGGAGTCAGTTGATCAAATGTTGATTTCATGTGTGTCACTGTCTTCAGTATCTACAGTGTAAAGAAATTATCATTGAGCAAATATAGCAATTTGTCCAAGTATCGCAGTGTGTTGGCAGGGTTCAAAAAGACATAAACGTAAATGCAAGCATTTACTCTTATTGCAGCCATAAAAAGTGTAGAGGTGGTGTTATGTATTGCAGAGCAGGGTGTGGAGCAAACAGTTCAGTGTGGGAGGAGGCAGTATGGCCTTATTGGAGACCAAATCAACACCTTGAAGTCTCTATCATGTTCCTCAAAGCACTCATGAACACTTTTTGCAGTGTTGTAGGACACATTATACTGCTGTCAAAGCACATGTCAAAGTAGCATCCGCATGAATGTCATAACCCAAGGTTTCCCAATAGAACATTCAAGATTCAAGATTCTTTATTTATCACAGTTATACAACAGTTATACACGTAGTGAAATGTGCCCCTGAAATACCCTTGAGACTGTGCAATAGTTATAACAAATGAAAAAGAAAATTAAAGGATGAAAACATATAGAAAAAATATACTCAAACAGTACAAATGTAAACAAGACCGGAAGCATGCAAAGGTAATGAAAGAGTGCACTGTAAAATCCAGTGTGCTATTATGCTGTTGATTATATACAGTACTCCCTCTCTTTTCATAGGGGTTACATTCCAAGAGCTCCCGTGTATAGTGAAAAACCACGTTGTTGTGTTTTGGGAAAAAAAAGCCTAAAAATGCCTATTTTTATAGTGTAAACTCGATATATGCCCCAAAACACCAAAAAATTCATTTTAAACTCAGTTTAATACATTACCCTTAACTAAAATATTGTGACGAGCCGGCAAGTCACACTCGCTTCGACAGAAAGGCGCTGTTGGAGCCATACCTGGCACAGGTCGAGCTGGCAGCGGATGGGATCCAAGTGAGGCTGTGGTCCATCTGGCTCTGGAAGGCGATGCGTCTCAGGTCCTGATCGACTGACCGCTCAGCGAACGCCGGGATTTCGGACGTGTTGGAACCGTGCATCCTGGGGCTGGATGCGCTAGCAAAGCTGGGGGCAACACTGAAAGTAGCGGCAGGTCAGCTTCACGTTGCCGTGGGGGCCGGTTCGTTCCAGCGAAGCAACGGAGTGGCCGATGCTGCGGGGAACGGAATTCACCTGGCAGAGGGGCCGTCCACCGAGACGCGGCAGGCGGTCCAGGAGCTATTGCAGAGGGACAGCACGGGACTCACGGAGAGTCAGAAAGCTGAGCTGGAACTGCTGCTGATGCGGATTGTGGACCTGTTTGCAGCGAAGGACGAAGAGTGCACGCGCACAGCTTTGGTTCAGCACCACATCGAAACTGGGGGTGCTCACCTGGTCCGTTTGCGCCCACGTCGGCTGTCGATGGATAAGCGGCAGGCGGCTGAACAGAAAATCAAAGAGATGGTGGCAGCAGGGGTGATCGAGCCATCAGACAGCCCCGGGCAGCGCCGACAGTGATGGTCAGGAAAAAGGACAGCAGAGGGTGTTTCTGTGTGGACTACCGGTGAGTGTATGTGGTAATGAAAAAAGATTCCTATCCTCTTCCCCGAATAGATGACGCATTAGACGTGGATTCGCGGTGGTTTACCTCCTTAGACCTACGTAGCAGCTAGTGGCAGGTAGAGTTAGCTGAGGATGCTAGACCGAAAACAGCTTTCACTATCGGGCACGGTCTATGGCACTTCCGGGTTATGCCGTTTGGCCTTTGTAATAGTCCGGCTATGTTTGAGAGGCTCATGGAGCGTGTACTTAGCCAGGTGCCGCAGACAAAGTGCGTTGTCTATTTAGACAATTTATTGGTGCACGCCGAGACCTTCGAGGGGGCAGAGCAGAACTTAGAAGAGGTTCTTGGGGCCATTTGTGCAGCAGGGCTTCGGTTAAACCCGAAGAAGTGTGCGCTATTTAAAAGGGAGGTTGCGTTCCTGGGCCACGTAGTCAGTAGCGAGGGGGTAGCCACCAACCCGGCTAAAGTCGAGGCAGGGCGGGACTGGCCAACACCATGGAACGTGAAAGAGGTGCGTTGCTTCCTGGGGTTAGCCTCATACTACCAGCGTTTCGTGAGGGACTTCACGACGGTTGTGTGGCCGCTGCATCAGTTGACAGAGAAGGGGGGAGCTTTCAGGTGGTCCGGGGAATGCGAAGCTGTGTTCACACAGCTGCGGGAGGCATTAGGGCAGGCTCTGGCGCTTATGAGCCCGGACCCAACAAAACCTTTTATAGCAGACACAGATGCGAGTGATGTGGGTGTCGCCGCGGTTTTGTTGCAAGCAACGGAAGCTGGGGAGTGCGTAATGGCGTATTACAGCCAGGTCTTGAGTCGGACAGAGCAGAATTACTTTGTGACGCGTCGCAAAATCTTGGCCGTGGTCCAGAGCCTCCGCCACTTTCGGCCGTACCTGTGTGCACTGATCACGCATCGTTGACGTGGCTTTTGAGCTTCAAAAAGCCAGTGGTGTTCACCCTGTTAAGTCTGTGTTTGAAGGCTGTGAAGCTGAAAAATAAAAAGACTGCTGCTTGAGAATTCAGAGTGTTCTTGCATTCTCTCTCATCGCTCGCCACAATGTAAAGGTAAGCCCATACAGACGGTACTGTAATTCATGCACGGGCATTTGCTGTTGTTTTCTTTGGTATAACCAGTTAAATACAGTAATAAATTGGTGTAATTTTTGGTAATAAAAATACAGTAAAATGTAGGGGTAATCACCAATAATTTTGCAGTTCAATAATTTACTGTTCATCAGCGGCGTGTCTTATTTAGGGTTCTTCAGGAGGAGTCGTATTGTAGAGACCCGCTGGTTAAAGCAGACATTGGATGGCGACTGAGCTCAACAGCCTCTTTTAATTTAATTTACAGTAATAAAACGACTGGGCTTTAAGAAGAACCAAGGGGCGGACTGGCAATCTGTGCGTTCTCGAAAAGAACGGCTGTCGGATGCACTGCGGCCATCTATTATTCCCCGAAAACCATTCGCCTCGCCAGCGCACTGTTCCAAAACTTTTGTCCCTATATTCTGAGCGGCATAGCTCCTCGACACGAACACCCAGACACTTCAAAGTTCACAGTTAGATACATTCCCAGGAGACATTTCCCATGAGCCCTCTTTTACAAGCCCCTGTAGATCACGATTTATTCGCCAGAAACCGTGAGAGCCAGAGCACGTCTGTCTTTAAAAAACCTAGTACCGTGCATGGGAACCAGTACAAAAACATTTATACTGTTGTATTTTGTATGGAAATGTAGCAGAATTTACATTCATATTTATGTTACAAAATTAGTATATTTTTCTTAATAATTTAGAAGTAAAATGCATAAAAAAACATATCGGCATGAAAAAAGCACAAAGAAAAATGTGGAGGGTATTACTGTATTTAGCAGGTTCCACGTTATTGTGGAGATTTCCACGTAAAACGATCAGTTAGGTTTTCAGAAAAAATCCGCGTGTGACTGGATCCACGACTCCTGATCCACGTAAAACTGGGGGGCTACTGTACCATAATAACAGACAGCAGCCATCTTTTCCCCAGGTGAGCAGCATACACACACCAAGGCCACCTTCTGGCATTGCTTCATATACCATGGTTCTGATGGTCATGTGCCCATTGTAGGCACTTTTGGTCATTGAATTAAGGTCTGCAACTAAGCAGCGCCCCCACACAATGTGTGATGTACTGTGTGTTCTGGCACCTTTCTGTTATAGCCAGCCATACTGGATATTGGAACACCCCCAAGACTTGCCATTTTGGAGATGCTATGATCCAGTCATCAACACCACATTTTGTCCCTTGTCAAAGTCAGTAAGATCATTATCCTTGTTCATTGTTCCTGCTTGCTAAACAACTCCAAGATCAGACTATTCACTTGCTGTGTAATATATTAAATTCATCAGCAGGTACTGTTGTAAATCAGTGTTATTAAATTTACCTCTTAGAGGTTTGTTGTTGTGGCTGATCTGTGGAAAGGAAATATTCCTACTTAAAATACATAATGCATAAATAAAAATGCATTCTGCTTGCATAACTTTGAGGCTTTATCAGTGATTTCATTCTGTCATGGTAGTAGTAATTATCATACACTTTATGTCAGTTTTGATTTATGACCCCCTAGACAGAAGATTTATGACAGACAGTTTTATGGCTTTCCCCTACACACCTCCTTTGTTGTCAGTGTGGGGGCGACCTCCACTCATTTACTGTGAGGGGGGTTCATCACGGGGCATCTGAAAAGACAGTCCGACACATCTTTCATTTATTGTAGGGATATTGTAGTCCAGCTGCTATTTGGTGGTGAGATATTTTTTTCAAAATGTTGTTTTGGAAATGATATGTGTCACATATCCTTCTGTGCTGAAGATTGGAAAATGTTCAGGAATAGAATTTGGAAAAAACCTTTACGTAGCAGGATGTCTTTACTCAGTGTACATGAAATGTGTGATAACGTCATGAAAATTCTTACTTTCTATACTCCAGCTGGCTGGGGTCTCCAAATGGCACCTTTGACATATGTAGTGGCGGGCCAGAGCTACGAGCCCTTCTAAACGATCCATCTGATAATCATGAGGAACTCTTCAAATACACAAATGTTACCTATTCATGTGGTGATATCACAATGTTAGGCATAGTTTTCAAGATAGACTGTTTAATTTGTGTCAGCTTCTGGAAGATAAACGTCCAGCTTTTTCAGACACCCCCTCCGAGCGTGGGTGGAGTCAAGTCTCAGGACAACCCTCCCAACATGCTTGAAAAGTTAGACATCAACGTTTCAGAGTCTTTGTGACATATCAGGGTAACCCTCAAGATCTGCTTGAAAAGCTAGACATCAGCGTTCCAGAGTCGTCATGACCCACATACTAACCATGCTACTAGTGAATGAAGTTGTGATAGCTGAAGCCTGTGATAATTTCAACGAAATGTACGAGAAACTGAGGGGTGGGAACTTGTCGCACGTGGAAGGGACTAGACCTATTGAATCTCCTATGATTCCCCTAAGCTATGACGGACCTTCTCTTCTTGCTGATGAGAGTGTTGATGGTTGTTTGCCACTGTCTGTTTTAAAAGTTATAAAGGCATGTGTTTCGGTCATACAGCAATATTTCATTGATGAAAGACTCAAGGAAACCTGTTACAGTTGTGAAGTGGACCACCCCAGCCAGCGGCAGCATTCATGCCTTTATGATCCAGATGTGTGGTGTTACCGAGGACATAAAACAGAGAATTTTCCGTGAGGGCCCTCAGCAAGTCATTGCAAACGTCTTGGAGACGTATGGTTTTCAGCACCACCCTTAAAAGGCTCTTGGTGTTGTGGAAGCTATGTTTTACCAACTTGAAGAAGAAGAATCTAACATCCGAGAAAAACTGAGGGATATTAAGGAAACCCTTGTTGACAAAAAAAGTGCACAGGTCTTATTTCTGAAGCGATGTTTGTTTGGAAAAAAACAATTTGTTGACATGTAAAATGTTTGTGGAAGAAATTTTTGATTCTGTAAAATCAATGTGTTAAGTCTGGACATATTCTTTTACCTTTTTTATTATTCTATAATATAGCTTGTATTTTGCTTACATATCTACTACTCATTATATGCATGTATTCATTTGTTGTTCAAATAAATATATAAATTCTGTTAAATCTTAACGACCCTCATCATTATTTTTATGCGCTCTATCATGACAGACCTTCTAAAAGCAGCTTACTATACACCCTCCAAAGAGGGATCTTTTGGTGGTAAAACAAAATTAAAAGAGGCTGTGTAAAAAGACACAGGAGTGTGTTTGTCTGACCAGCAGGTCCCTGAGTGGCTATCTGGGGAGGATGCCTACATGCTTCACAGACCCGTACGCGTTAACTATAAGAGAAATAGAGTCGTAGTTTAAGGCATAGATTCCAAGTGGACCAGGTTGATATGAGTATGTACTCAAAGGAAAATGAAAACTTTAAATACATATTAAACTGCATAGATGTTTTTAGCAAATATGCGAGGACACACATTTAAAAAAAACAAGACAGGCCCCAAGGTATCTAAGGCTTTTGAAAGTAAAGGAAGGACGCGTGCACCGCAAAAGCTATAGACTGACCATGGAAAAGAATTTTTCAATAAACTCTTTCAGAACATTCAGTTATCTAAATAAGGTATTCATCATTTTGCCAGGAGAAGTGAACTAAAAGCTAGTGTTGTCGAATGCTTCAACAGGTATATAACAGCTGTCAATTATAAGCATTATATGGATGTATTGCCTGATTTGATTTCGTCCTACAACAACAGTTATCATCGGAGTATCAGGATGAAACCTGCAGAAAATGAAAATACAGTGTTTAAAACACTGTATGGTGTAAGCCACTTAAAAGATAAAAACGTAGTGTTTAAATACAAAACAGGTGATAGTATTAGAGTGTCTAGAGTGAGAGGAGCACTCACAAACTTCACACATGACTTTTTTTTCCATATCTGAATGTATCCCCCAAATACCACCAGTCTACGAGTGGAAAGACTTTTTATGAAGAAGGTGCATTTTATGAAGGCACATTTTATGAAGGAGAACCCCAGAAAGTGTGTTTTATGAGGAACAGCTGCAAAAAAATCACTGTTGATAGGGATTAAACATTTAAAGTGGAAAAGATTTCAGACAGAAAGAAAGTCGAGAAAGATATATGGTATATATAGTGAAATGGTTAGGATGGCCCTCAAAATTTAACAGCTGGGTCCCCGAAAAAATGTGGTTAACATTTAGAACTTTTAAAACCAGAGTGCCGAAGGTTGTATGTTTCATTCAACACAACATCATGGCCGATGAGTTTTACGTAACAGTGTCGTGCGATTCGTCTCAGAGTCTTGCAACATCACTAATACTGAAGGGTCCGTGGGAGGGTAGTCTAATAGAATTTCAGTACGCAAGATCATGGGATACGTTTAGTGACAAGGATGGCGTAATTATTGTTAACGATAAAATTTCACATCATTTTCAAAAATCAAGATACGTGTGTATTACCCATCTATTCGGACCATAGTCAGCGAGATCAATAATCTGCTTGAACTGAGAATCCCGGTCATGATGTTGGATATGACAAAATAGCAAACAAAATTTACGTTGGTGGCGTAAGAGTTGGATATGACGAAATAGCAAACAAAATTTATGTAGATGCTCTAGACAACATAATTCTAACTTTCCATGGAAAACTCAGCACCATTTTAAGCTTTATTGATGGCGTCGCATTCGAACTGGACGTGTTGCCGAAGACGCATGGTAAAACATATGCTCATCACCCGTCAACTTGTATGGCGGCGAGTATAACTGTTGTTGTAGGATGAAATCAAATCAGGCAATACATCCATATAACGCTTAGAACTGACAGCTGTTAGATACCTCCACATTCTAGACATAATAGTTCTGTTGAAGCGTTCAACAGCTTTTAGTTCGCTTCCCGTGACAAAATGATGAATACTGTATTTAAACAACATGTTCTGAAAGTGTTTGTTGAAAGTGTTTACTTTCAAAAGCCTTAGATACAACACGTGCCCTCGCATATTTGCTAAAAAACATTTATGGGGGTTAACATGTATTTAAATTTTTCATTTTCCTTTGGGTACATACTCATATCGACCAGGTCCACTTGGAATTGTTTATCTATGCCATGAACCACGACTATACTTCTCTTATAGTTAACGCATACGGGTCTGTGAAGTGTGTAGGCATCCACTCAGAAACCTGCTGGTCAGACAAACACACTCCTGTGTCTTTTAACACAGCCTCTTTTAATCTTGTTTTACCACCAAAAGATCCCTCGTTGGAGGGTGTATAGTAACCTGCTTTTAGAAGGTCTGTCATGACAGAGCGCATAAAAATAATGATGTGAGTCGCTAGGATTTAACAGAATTTATCTTTTTTTTGAACAACAAATGAATACATGCATATAATGAGTAGTAAATATGTATGCTATACCATAAAATAATAAAAAGGGTAAAAGAATACGTCCAGATTTAACACATTGATTTTACAGAATTTAAATTTTCTTCCACAATAATTTTACATGTCAACAAATTGTTTTTTTTCAAACATCCCCATCGCTTCAGAAATAAGACCTGCACACTTTTGGTCAACAAGGGTTTCCTCAATATCCCTCAGTTTTTCTCGGATGTTAGACTCTTCCTCTTGTAGGGGAAGTTGTAATTTCGAATTTATGTTTTAATTTAGACATTCTCCACCAGAATCAGTTTAGGCTGATTCACCCTTTTGATTGATCAATTAATT
>JBBPCX010000023.1:9718687-9731084 GCA_037974365.1 Hydrocynus forskahlii | reverse complement strand
GCCCCCAAATATGCTCCCAAAACACTTTAGTTTCATTTAAAACTCAGCTGAATACTTTCACCCTAAAGAAAATGTAATGGTAAAAAGATGAGTTCTGTTCAGATGAGTCTGATTGCCTTGCTAACCGCCTATATCCCTAGGCTATATCCCTTCATTATATATATTTATACTGAAGTGATATAGCCTGCTACAAAACAGAATGACTCACACAGAAAGGCCAAGTCAAGACCTCAGTCCATTTGAGAATCTGTGGCACTATAAACTGGGGCAAATCTGCCAGGAGCTAAGGGCATACATCACTCCCAAACAGTGTGCAAATCTGAATTACCCCAAAATTCTAAATTTAAACTATTATCCCAGCAAAAGAAGCTGAATGCTTATGCAAGCAGAATTTTATAGTTATTTATTATTATTTTACTAAAGATTTGCAACAACATGAATTTCGACTTTGAAGATGTGTTTTAAGAGCATATTTGTTTGTGATAAAAAACACCAGCTTTTCCAATCCTTTTGTAATCCAGACAAACCTGATGACAAGAACTAATATGAAAGCTATGCATGCTATATAAAAGCGATGAAGCTATGAAAGCTATAAGTGAATAAAGTAAAATGTATAAAAACTTGCAATGATTTTCTTAAGCAGTGATACAACATACAACAGTAGTCACCAAAGGATCATGCGATGAGTAATATGCTATTAAATTATGCTAAACAAAGGGTAAGTGGCTAGAATAGAACACAATTCAACAGGACCAACTAAACTGTATTTTTGAAAAACTTACAAATTTACAATATGAAACTTGAAAGCAATGCAATACACAAATATCAGTAACAAACAGTCCAGTTCAGAGAGAGAAAGTTGAGCATTCAGTGCCAAGCACAAAGATTATAGGCAAGCAGGCCAGTTACTTTATCCACCAGTTAAATTCCAATCAAACAGCACAATAATAGGCAAGTTCCAACAGCCAAGATGACAAATTTGCCTTAGTCCTAGCTCTGAAAAATTTAGAAGAACTGGACACTGAAGTATGTCTCTGAGGACTACCTTAGTGATGAGAACAATGCATTGTAACACTAGACTACTGTATCTATAAATGTTTTTTTAAAAAAATGCATTTTTAAGATAACCTTACTTTGTTTGGAAATGTTTTAACAGACAACATGATTAAAATGAACATTTTGAAAAAGGAAAGAAAATGGTTATATTTTTGTCATTAACAAATAATTACTAATTGCTTTTTATTTGTAATTAAAAAGCAATTAGTAATTTCAATTTGTTTATAGTATGCAGGGTGTTTTGTAGTTGCTCACATTGCTTTCTTTTTTGACGTATCATTTTAGACCATCAGTATCACAGGAAGAACAGTTCCAAACTTCAGTTCCTATGCTGATAGATGCTACATGTATGAAGAAGTTTACTGTAGTGCTTTTTGAAATGGTACTTTATCTTTTATTTGAGCCATTAAAGTAACAGTATTTATCTGAACATATTCTACCCATCTCAACCAAAAACAACTTTCAATAAAAAGTCTACAATTTGAAGAGGCACATGAAAGTTTTGTTTGCCTCTAGAATTTATTCACACTCTTAAAAAGAAGAGTCCAACCTAAAATCTTCATGTTGGTTATAGTCTATTGGTGTACTGAATGCACCTTTTACATTAGGACCAGAATAAGTAGTAGACATCTTAGCCACTCCATACTGTGGCACATTCACCCACGCTCCGTCAGGGCCAAAAAGCTCTAGGAAATTCCCGATAAACTCACGGGGTTTCTCCTCCCATTTGAAGATGAGGTCATGGCTCTTCTCCTCTATGCGGTGCACCAAGTTTTTGAACTTCTCCTCCACCATCTTCACTGTCTCCTTCATCTTGTCCACCTGGTCCTGCAGACAATACTTCTCCTGCCATGTGCAGTTAAGGAGAGACAAACCTACATAAAATGTCCTTGCAGAATGAAAGGTAATGCTTAACATGAAACATCTATAAACATAATAGGGAAACAGTTGCATAACAAACTACTCTTAAATGTAATGGTACCTAAGAGAGTTCTTTGGAGCAATAGCAGAGAAGAACCACTTGTTGTTTCCTAAAGAAATTGCGCTAAATAACCATTTGTGGAAATGAAATGTGAGCATGAAAAACCATTTTAAAGTTTAAAGAGCCTTTAAACTTTCCATTCAAATTATTTTTTTTTCTACAATCATCCATCTAAGGACTTTTATTTTCAAGAGTATTTTGATAAAACCAACATTCAGTTCCCGGGCTGTGTAGCCTCTCTGCAAGTTCCATCTGACATAGACATCATAGTCTCGGACTATGCGTCTGATGAGGTCGGAGGTAGAGATGCCTTCTGTCTTCTGGGTGGCTACAAACATTCCAATCACATATAGGATCCCAGAATTGAGTAATTTTGCACATTTCAGGCTTTACCTTCCTGACAAATGTAATAAAGCTGACTAATCACCAGAGTTCAGAGAACAAATATAATTGCTAAATCTCCATTTTTGTTTTATTTATTTATTTATTTATTTATTTTTACACAGCTTGATGATGTTAGCTGCTATTTACACTGCTGACAGATTTTAATGACAAATGAACCAATACCAGTGGTTGAAAACTGGACACTAAAAGGTGAAGAAAAAGTTTTTCCTTATTTTTTTGGCATGTTTTTCCAATGACAATGATATCATCAAGGTCTGTTTTACCTGCCGCTTTAAAACATTTGAAAATATGTTGTTAAAGAGGCATCAGACAGCAAAAGGCTCAGTGCCTTAAGTTCTTGGTGAGATTGATGATCATTTGAAAAATGCACAGCTGCATGCTGCAGCAAGATGGCTGCGTGGTACATTACTGACCTCGTGTTTCTTCAAGAATTCAGGGGTGAGGGTCCATGGTGCACTGCAGAGCACTTCATCTACATAGCGGCAGTGGATGAGGGCCACATAGCGTTCACTTTCAGTCATCACCGTGTAGCCTTTGTACTTGTGTGTCAGCTCATCATTGCAAACTGAGACAAATACAAAGGCATGTTATTATGTATTTTAACTGTGCAAGTGTACAACTGAGTTCTGACTTTTCGATTAGTTCATTTCAATTAGTTGTACAAGTATGAAAACAGACAGTTTCCCTGCTGGTGGCTCTGTGTGTAGCTTACCTCCAACAATCAAGTATGTGTTGGGAAACAGATTCTTGGCCTGCATTAAAGCTCGTGCATGGCCAGAGTGGAAGAGGTCAAAGATTCCATCAGCATAGACCCTCACAGGCCGGTGTACTGAAGGAGGAGAAATAACTCACTAGAAAGCTCACTTTCTCCAACCAGTCCTCAAATAACTTAAATAGTTATTGATTCATGGACTTAGAAAACTTTAAAGAAAACCATCCAGTATAGATTCTATAGGGAACCTGTTCTATAGCTTTACTCAAAATAAGTTTTTTAACCCTCATTTTTTAAGAGAGTACCATTCGTTAGTTAAGAATTAGTCTCAGCATTTCAGTTTTTTCCACGTTTCTATGAAGTCCAGGAAAGGTATATCAGTTTGCAAATTAGGGTAAGTCTTACCAGGTGTTCCATGCCGGGCCTGGTCTAAGGTAAATTTATCATGAGGGATGTCGGAATTAGAGCCGGATGCTTTAGCAAAGATTTTTGGTTCTCTTAGAGTCTGTCAAACAGATTTCACATAGATTTAATTTATTTCTAGTACAAAACTGAATGCATTCTATGCACACTTTGAGCTCGCTAACTCACATCCACCAGAGCGAACTCCGGCAGCACCACATGACGTCACTCTCACCGTGTCTGCTGCGGACGTGAAAAAGAGCTTTAACAGAGTCAACATCTGCAAAGCTGCCAGCCCAGACGGAATTTTGGGTCGTGTATTGAAGGTGTGCAGTGAGCAGCTGTCTGCCGTCTTTACAGACATTTTTAACACCTCCTTGAAAAGCTCAACTGTCCCCGTCTGCTTCAAGAACACCACAATTGTTCCAGTTCCCAAGAAGAACAAAGCCAGCTGCCTTAATGACTTTCGGCCTGTTGCACTAACCTCCATAACAATGAAGTGCTTTGAAAGGCTGTTAATGGGACACATCATGAGCTCCATTCCGACCAATCTGGACCCCCTTCAATTTGCATACGTCACAATAGATCCACTGAAGATGCCATCTCACACACCATTCACGCCACCCTGGCTCACCTGGACAATAAGAACTGCTATGCCAGACTGCTGTTTGTGGATTTCAGCTCCGCATGTAGCACAGTTATCCCCTCTAAGCTGATCAAGAAGCTGCTGGGGCTGGGGCCCAGTGCTACACTGTGCAACTGGGTTCTGGACTTTCTTAACAACAGACCGCAGCACGTGAGGATCGGTAAAAACACCTCCACCACCATGACCCTTAACACTGGCACGCCACAGGGAAGCGTTCTGAGCCCAGTGCTGTACTCTCTGTTTACACACGACTGTGTCCAGACACAGCTCCAACACCATCATCAGGTTTGCTGATGATACCACCAAGTCCTCATAACACACAGCTGTGGTCACCAAAAAAGCCCCTCTGTCCTCACCAGCTTCTACAGGTGCGCTGTGGAGTCCATCCTCACAGGGAGTGTTGCGTCTTGGTATGGCAGCTGCCCAGAGGATCACAGGCACACCACTCCCTGCAATAACAAACATTTACAGCACGCGCTGTTTCAAGAAAACTAAGAGCATCCTGAAAGACCCCAGCCACCCTGTATTGCCACTTTTACTTTCCTGCCATCCGGCAAGAGACTCAGGACAATTCGCACACACACACACAACACAATTCAGGAACAATTGTATCCCAGTGCCATCAGGCTATTCAACACACAATAACTGTGGTTCTCTCTCTGTGTGCAATAAATCTGTTCTTCACACTATGTGTAATACTGGAGCACAAAACAACATATACTGCACTGTCACGTTACACTATGCAACTTATTTCACATTATGCACCGACACTTCACATTATGCACATTCACATTATGCAACTTAGCCTGTGATTATTTATTGCTGCTGCACTACATTGTCTTCTATGTCTTTTAGGTATCATGTCTTATGTTCTGTCTGCGAAGGGGGGGCTTTCAAGTAAGCATTTCATTGTGCTCTGTACACTGTACTTTGTACATATGACAATAAACCTCAACTTCAAGATAAAAGACCAGAAAAGGCACCTGAATTGTGTCTAAAGATCAACAAATTAATCCTATAAACATCGCCAAACACTACCATTCGAATGTTGATAGCTGTTTTAGAGAAACTGCTAAACCCTATTATCCAGTATGAATGGGCTGAACATTGTAGAACAGTGGCAGGTCACTCTGGATTTGTTATTGTTTGTTGGGTCAGTGTGCTTTGGTCTTATGTGTTTACCTGCCACACATACACATACAGAAAGAGAGAGGTGGCAGGGCAGAGCACTAAACAAGCTTGTGTAGGGTCATAAGAGGTCAGACTGAGTTGAACTGGATACTTTTACCTGATAATCTGCCAGGCATTTAGATAGAAATAGCTGATGATAGTCAACTACTGCCACAAAAAGAATTATTCTGTGTTTCTAAACCCCCCCCAAAGGACCCACAGTAATGCACAGGTTCAACAAATCTCTGCCTCAACAAACCTTAGCCATAAAGAGCTTGATAATTAGCTGATAAACTGGATTAGGCATGTAGAAGCAGGAGATCCAGTAAAACTGTTTCGCACTGCAAGTCCCCAGCTATAAGATTAAAGGGTAATTTCACTGATTTTTTTAAACAAAGTGGGGATAAAAGTTAAGAGGTCAGTGCCTGGTGGCCCTAGTAACTTTAAAGACATTATACTGTTTGGATGTCTAGTTGCTATCAGCAACAACTCTGACTTACTACTTTAATTGCAATAGTTTCACTTTGTCTGAATCATGTTCTTTACACCTTAAAATTTAAAATAATTATTGGAAACTTGATGGGTTCTCTTTAAGTGCCTCAGCTTCTGTGCTGGAAATATTTAGCATCTAGACAGATGTTCTGCTAAGTGTCTTTAGTGGAACAAGTGGTTGTTAATGTGATTAATCTAACTTATACAAGTGTACAACATCAATGTACTTATTTCCACTGTGTCTGAAGTAAAGGAAACAAGCGGGGTTAGGCATCACTGCTACATTTGTCCACCCAGTTCTTGTCCTTTCTGAAATTAGATAAGAAACTGCAATGACAAATGCTCCATAGACCCGCAATAAATATACAGAATATGTACATGTACTCTAACAGTGTGATGTTGTCAATGGCCTTTGGACTCTCAGCTGTTATGAGGACACCCTCTAGATAGCCATTGATGGACAAACATAAAGAGTTTGAGACATTCCATGGTACTCACGGGCTGAGGATATGAAGCAATATACATGATCAATATGGCCAAGATTAAAACTCTGACTAATCCAAAAAAATTGCAGTATATAAGTAATATAAAATAAATAATAATATAACATAACAATAATATAGTATTATGTTATGTATATAGTACAGTATATGTATGTATGTACAGTCCCTAGTGAGCAAGACAACAAAAAAACGTTAAAGCTGGTGGAAGAAACCTTTGAATGACCAAAGTAAGGGGGAACCTATAATCCTCTTGTCAGCACCAGATAATCATCTCACTGTGCTTTAGGGTATAAGAGTTATTACAGGATAAATGCAGGTAAATTGCATTGCACACTAACTGAACAGTGACAACAAAATATTACACTCGATAAACACAAACAAAAGGACTGAACTTGCTGTGTGAAAGTGACCATTTTTATCATATGTGAACACACCACAGCACACAGTGTGAACAGCATTGATTTTCTTCTCTACATTTAACCCATTCACCAAGTGAAGCAATGGGCAGCCAGGAACACAGTGCCCAGGGAGCAATGTGTGGGGATGGTGCCTTTCTCAAGGGTACATCAGAGGTGCCACTAGCAGTCTTAGGATGTCATGGTTTACGTGTTTTTGATAAATTGCACAGTTACACCATAACAATAACATTATTTGTAGTAGCATTACAACAGTACTACAAAATTACAAAAGGATAAAATTAGATAATTAACAAATTCATGCAGATAAATGTATCTGGTAGCTAAGCCCAACTGTATGTTAGAGTAGGTTTTTGATGACAAGAATGTGCAAACCACATCCACACACAAATATTATGCAAGAGTTTTACTAATATAATGCACTCCTTTATTTCCCTTTCAACTAAATCCATCTGGGCATACAGTTACAATATATAATATACAATTTAGGTAAATTAATGCTGCAGTGAATTTAGCTGCAAAGTGCAGTGTTGATTTAGAGTGATACTAAATTTCATGGTTTAAGCATGTGAAGTGATCAGCTTTATTAAGTGTAATAGACTGAAGCCATGTTCTTAGCTGAAATAGTTTGTATATAATGTATTTATTTATTTAGTAGGAATTCACAATAATATTATATTTATACCCGAATAAGCAGATAATTGTCAAAAGAAATGTAGTGGCTTGCACAGATGATTACATTTAGCCAATATTTCAAACTAAGATTTGATGAGGCAGAAAGTTGGTGGTGCTACACTGTAAAATCCAATTAGTAAACCTTACTTAAAAAAAGCATGCAAACCGATTGCCTTAAAAAAAACAAGTAAAGTTAATTAGAAATAGTCTGTAGTATTAACAAACACCTACCTAGTATTGTATACTTACAAGAGAGTTCCAGTAACTTTAAACTAAATTGTAGCATATACTTGATTGTTTACTTTAAATGTACTCATCTTTAGTACAGGTTACTCAGAATTACAATTTTTTAACAACCATATAATTTCAAGTGAAGTATACTTTGTATGTATTCCAAACTACTGATTTATGCAAGCTGAGCTAACTTGATATTTTCTGTATGCAACTTGAAATTTCTAAGTTAACTTTACTTTAAAGCAATCCAGTTTACTTTTTAAAATCATGCAAACCGATTGCCTTAAAAAAACCAAGTAAGCATTACTCCAATAACTTAAGTGCATCAATTGTCTATTGTAAAACACTGAGAAGGGGTTCGCAATTTCACAAAGAATACACTTACACCTGGACAAATACTCTAAGGCAGTGACACAGTTCAAGGGTAAATTTATTGTATGTTTTTCTTCTTAAGAACCGACAGGCACAGGGATGGTCCACACAAGTTTGCATTGGGGCATAAAATTATTTCAAATATTCACTTTAGGTTTTACAATTTTTAAACAATTTTTAAAAAATAAAATACAAACCATTTGATAGTACAATAAATTTATATAAAATCTACATAAAATAAATTTTGTGGACCAAAAAAAAAAGAGAGACCCTGACTGTAACATCCTAAACCAACAGATTTAACACTTCAATGATTAGCCACTGTCATGAACAATTGAAATCTAATGCAAATCATCACCATTCTTACACATTTGTTAATGTTTTAACTTAACAGGAGATTCTTAAGTGACTGCAGTTTTGGTGTGAGTTTATTCTGTCCCAACCAAAGCATTACTTTCTGAAAGAAGTTGAAAGTGTTTTTCATGTTTTTGGGGTAATCCAAATTCAAAGCATATGTGGTAGATTCTGCAGATGGTCAATGACAATACCTCCCTCAACAATGATGGCAGTAGAAACTGGGTCAAGGTACAGGTGATTTGGTAAGAGAGGAATATGTTAATCAATGACGGTCAACACTCCAACAGGTACTTGTGCCCAGGCCTCATCAGTATCAGATGCCTATAAGAAAACAAAACAATAACTACATTACAATAGGGAAATGTTGAAAGGGATGACTGTCAGTTGTCTGCCCTACCTAAACTGCCGTTTAGCCATTCCTCGTTAAGTATTTACATGCATTGTTTTTTTTTTTTATCTTTATTTATTTTTATCTCAACTCATGAATATTCAAGGTATAGTACTTACACTGCATGAGGAACTTCACATGCTTATCACATTGTACATATCACATTATACATTTTGCATGACTTGCAATATGATTTTAATACTTCCAAAGAATATATAATAACGAGTCCTAGTTTTAGGTTGACACAGACATCAGAAAGAACACTGGACTCACATTGTTTAATGAGTTAATGAGTTTTTTGGTAAAACCATTTTCAATGGAGCACATATGTGAAATTGATGATAATTGTTACTTTTTGAAATAACCCTTTAAAATATAACTGAGAACTTACGAAGCAGGTGTTGTAGAAGTTACTGCCATCATCACCAAGCATGACGGGCAGGCCTCAGAGCACCAATGTGTGCATTTCTGTCACATCTGGTTTCTAGGAGTAGATAATGAAAAACAAATTCAAGTTCAAGATCATGCAGCATTCTAAGGTTACAGTACCAATCAGTTTGTTAAAGGATTAATCCACCAAAAACCTAAATTCTGTCATCAGTTGCTAAACCGTGTAATTCCACACTTGTAAGACCTTTGTTCATCTTCAGAACACAGTTGAAGAAATAGCAAAAATGAAATCTGAGAGCTTAATGTCCCTCCATATGCAGCCTTGGCAACTAGCACTTTCAAGGCCCAGAAAGGTAGAAAAGACATCATAAGAGTACTACCATGTTCAAGGCTAGAAAAGTACCAAGATGATTGTTATGAAGCTAAGAAACAGAAATAATGTGCAAAGGAAACAGAAATATGACTTCATTCCATATTTTCGTCTCTTCTGCATCACTTGTGGATGCATATTCACAAGAGTACCACAACACAAATGTGTGGTGGCGCCACCCGCATGCATTGGGGTGCTCTCATGAATACGCAGAATAAAGTAAAATAAAGTCATTATTTTTGTTTTTTTTGTGCAAACGAAGTATTCACGTAGCTTCGTAACACTACAGTTGAACCACTGATGTCACATGGATTACTTTGTTAATGATCGTGTTACTTTTCTGGGCCTTGAATGTGGTAGTACCTTTGGTGGTCTATGGGAGGGTCAGAAAGCTTTCCGATTTCATCAAAAAAAATTTACATTGTGTTACAAAGATGAATGAAGGTCTTACAGATTTGGAACAACATGAGCCTGAGTAATTAATGACTGAATTTTCATTTTGGGATTAACCCTTTAAAGTTTCATTTAAAACAAGCGTAACATGCTTTTAACGCTTGTAACAATAACAATATTACCAACACTACTTTTAAATACTTAAAAATATTAATAGGTACCAACATCATGATCAATTTACAACAATAAAAAAATTAAGGCTGCAGTATTAATTTGTTGCATAAGTTCAGCCAATTTCTCTCCAACAGTTCCTTTCTTAGACTTGAAGATTGTGACAAATCATTGTGTGTAGCAATCCAAGGCACCAAAAAAATCACTCTGCAGATCTATGGTGGCTATCCTATGGAACTCTGAAAACACCTACAACACCGGCAAAATAAACAGTGACTAAAGAAGCTTGGTTCTTGGTTCACAGTGTGGATATATGTCTATGCATGGTCAGCCCACTGGTTACCAGGCCAAGCCTGAAAAAAAAATGCTGTTTAACATGGAGGAAAACAAAATGAATGAGCACTGCAGGAGGCCACCGCTCCTGCAATGCTTTCACTGAAGTTTCTGCATCCACAATCTCACGTCTTCGCACTGAGAAGGTCTGGTCCATCTTTGATGCAATTAGACTTGCACTAGGGTTCAGTTTCTTCATTTCTTCAACCAGGAGCTTTCTTGCAGCCTCCAGGCTGTCTTCATTCTGCCCCTCAGGGAGCTCTGGTAAGTAATTTACCTCATATCTTTTTGGCCTTTTCAAGCCTTTTGATGCCCAGGCCACCTGTTTTACCCCCTGTCTGTCCCCTATTGTCTGCAGAAAAAAATACAATGCTTACAGCTCCACTGCATCTGCAAGAAATTAATTAAAGTGGAGATATATTTTAAGTTGTTTTAGTCTCTCAATATAATACTTAAGGTGCATCGTAGTCAACACGGTCACAAATTAATCTCTACCACTACTTCTTCAGAATAAAATGTCCACACCTCAACTGCAGTTACCAGAAGCACTTCTTCTAAAAAGGACAAAAAAAATTCAGTAAAAAGGAAGTTCTGCCTTGCAAATTATAAATGCATTCATTCCTTAATATGTTCATGTTTTACAAGCATTACAGAAAATACTTACCACTACAATATAGCTTAAAATCTAAAAAGGTGTAACCATGTAATGAATAGTTACACTGTGATTATTATATTAAAAATGTATTGGACATTACAATAGCAAATTTTAATAACGAACTTTACTACTACTAATAAAGCACCACAGTTCTATAAATTCATAGAGGAAACACTGCAAACGATTACACTAATCATTAAATCGATTAACGGCAAGCATATATTTCAAAATCTTTATTCACATCAAACACACGCCACTGATAATAGATAATTTTGGCCATCTTAACTTCTATTTTCAACATGGAAATAAGGCATTTGCTTTGTCAATTCAGGGTAAAATAGAAAACTATACAACATATCCAATTTGTGCTAGATTCGCACTGAAGATGATGACACAATTTTATGCAAGATTAACACTGTACCAAACAACAACAAAGAAACCGAAAGATCGATTTTACGTCGCTATTTATTGAAGGGTTGCGGAAAATTGCTCGCACACACAAACACACACAAGCGCCTATGTATGCAAAACCCACTAATTACTAATTACTAGTCAAAACTGTAACACCTGATGTAACATCACATCTGAGAACTATCAGATTTGAATGAACTTAGTAGAACTTAGGTCTTCTTTTAACCTCTTCTCTCCCACTCCCTATTTTGGCAGCCATCTTGGATTCTGCATTACAACTTTATAAAGCTCACAATTCCGTCATACAAAGTTATTGTTTGTGGTTGTACTCATTTCAAAGCTAAGACTCTGAAGGTTCATGTGCCAGAGAAGTAACATATGCCAACTTATTTGAAAAAGAGCAAAACAGGACAAAATCCAGAAGTATGAAATGCTTGTGTGTGAGCACTCTTAGAAATCAGCAATCATTATTGTCCAGGTCTAAGGATTTTTTTTTAAATAACAAGTCACAGGTCTTGTGAACTTATGTTCAAAATTCGAGCTCAAAAGAACAACACAGGCTTCTCTGCCATTCATTCTTGTCCGAAGAGTCACCTCGCGTCGACACGCGCTGTCCTAGCAAATCGACTCCACCCGCCCACCGCTGGACGCGGGGGCATTTGAACGTAAATAAAGCCACAAACACGAAAAAATTCGCTCAAAACTAGGGATGCACCGATACCACTTTTTTGGAAAATGAGTACGAGTACGAGTACTTGCATTTCAGTACTCGCCGATACCGATACCGAGTACTTAATAAAAACATTATTTAAATTTACAGGTAACAGCTTTAGTCATATAATTTAACAAAAAAAACAAGGGACT
>JBBPCX010000023.1:9703171-9718587 GCA_037974365.1 Hydrocynus forskahlii | reverse complement strand
GTTGCGAGCTTAGTCATGTACAGTGCAGGCTCCCTGAATCATAGGCCATGTCCACACGTACACGGGTATTTCTGAAAAAGGAGATTTTCAGCTTTAAAAAAGAAAAATCGTGTCCACACTCAATCCCCAAAAACGCTGGCAAAAGCATGCCAAGGCAGCAGGTGGCGATATAACCATAAACCGTACAGCATTGGTGACCAATCAGAAACCTTTGATGTGGGTCATTATCAGAGACAGTGGGCAGTGTTGCCTTGTCGAAAAATGCTACCTTTAAGTTTATATAGTTCATAACAGTAATGATGAGAAATAGGCAAATAATATGCATACTCAGAGAAAAATATATTTTATTTCAATAAGAAGAGCCTAGATAGATAGATCATAGAGGTGCATAGAGTCCAAGAATATTAAGCAAAGGTCCAAGCATATTCTGACGGGTAAAGTGTCAAACTGTCCTACCCTTATAATTATGAACTAGAAGCATATTCTGACACATAAGTTAGGTGTCAAACCGTCCTACTTTATGAATATGAGCTAGAAGCATATTCTGACAAGTAAAGCTAAGTGTCAAACCCATTGGCGTCGTCGCCATTCAATCAGAGTGGGACGTTTCCCCCTTACATTTCATAATTATTCGTTTGGACCCTCCCACATTTAACATAAATAATTCGTTCATCCAGCGCTGTTGAATATTGAATCTTTCACGAAAGAATCCACTCCACTTAATCGATACAAGAATACACACACCACTGGAAATCCGAGCAGCCTGTCTGTGCACTGCCGATTCACTTCACTTGCATGTGGTGAGCTGGAGGCAAACCCGAGTGGATTTCCAGTGGTTTGTGTATTCTTCTATAGATTTAAGTGGAGTGGATTCTTTCGCGAAAGATTCATGATTCAAGATTCAAGATTCAATAGGGGTTTCCAAATACCCCCACCCCCTAAAAGGTCGAGACTTTGCATGCACGCAGCAACCCCGCCCACACCCAAACTCCGCCCCATGCCCAAACCCCGCCCCCACGCGTAGACCGATGCTTCCCCCTCACATTAAAAATGCTTCTGACGCCCCTGGTCAAACCCTCCTACTTTTGTGAATATGAGCTAGAAGCATATTCTGATGATAAAGCTAAGTGTCAAACCGTCCTACCTATTTAAATCTATGCTGGAAGATTGAGTGACAGCAGAAATGTGCATAAACTACGTACAGTAGTATATTTTGATAAGGTAGGAAGGATCAACAGCTCACACCATAATTTATCCTATGGTAGGACGTTTTGACAAAGTAGCCTCCCCCCCAGAGACAAGCCGTGCCCACCCTGCGAAATGTCCAATGAAAACTCTGAAGAAAAAAAACCATTTGGTTTTCAAAATTGAGCTGCTTTCCAATTGGCCCGTTTGAGAAGGGGGCGTATCTCTCATTGCATACTCCAAGTAGACAGGTACCATGCAGGCATCACTTCGCCACACATTTTGCAGCACCTTTTGAACCTGTTGACCGCATTCTTTAATTAAAACAGTGCATAAGTTCAATTCTTCTTTTATTTTCTGGTTTGCATAGGTGGCTTATCAAAAAGCAGACATCTTCAACCTCTGTTGCTCCGCAAGCTGCTGGCTCCATGGAGCTGGCTACCAACAAGGAGCACGCCGCATCGCATTTTCACTCTGAAATTATGTTCCAAGACCGCAAATTGTCAAAAACCGCGATGTGATGTGGTTAACAAATACCTTCAAATGCCTATTTTTATAGTCTATACTCTAGAGCATAAACATGCCCTGAATATGCTCCAAAAACACTTTAATTTCTTTTTAAACTCAGATTAATACATTACCCTTAAAGAAAATGTAAAGACAAACCCTATCCATACTGTGTACACTAAACTGCTGTCTCATGCAATGCTAGAATGTAAAATACCCATGTAACACCTGTTTAGACTGTAATTCCTGCACGCTTTTCTCTGGTATGCGCTGTTGTTTTCTTTGGTATAAGCAGGTTAAATACAATAATTATTTAATTTGCAGTAAAAAATTAAAAATGTATTTATTTTGTATATTTTACATGGAAATTTAGCTGCATTTACGTTAGTTGTTACAAAATTAGTAAATTATATTTTTCTTAATTTAGCACAAAAATGCATGAAAAAAGCAAAATAAATTGTGGAGGATATTTGCGGTTTCCAAAAATTTGTGGGGTTTCCCTAAACTATTAGTTAGGTCCTAAGAGAAAATCCGTGAATGACCGAGTATTCAAGGAAGAGAAATTTAGTCATACAGGCCATGAGAAAAACATCGCAGAAAATCTAGACATGAATGAATTTCTTTCAGAATTTGCCAAGAGTAACCGCAGATTGGTCCTGTTGGTAATATCCAAGTTAAACACTGGAAACTGATATCCTACAGCCTCCCCAATGACTACAATGACCCACGTTTCTGTTCTTGCTCTCATATTTTGTATACATTTTATTTTATTTTATTGATATTTGCCTTGTAAATGTAGTTCTATATTTGTTCACAAAAGATAATGTTCACAAGAGAATAATAAGCCCCCCCCCACACACGTACGCCCGTCGGAATACAGGTGGAAATGAAATAACGCTTGTCCCGTCGCCACAGTAACAGGTACACAAGCGACGTCACCAAGTAAACAGAGTGAAAATGGCAACTTACGAGTCAGCAGAAGAGTTGGTTGATGGTCCTTATTATCTAGAGAAAGTGTCCATTCCAGAGGAGTCTGATGACGGCTTTGAGTATGAGGAGATTACTGCCGAAGAGGAGAGTGTAACTGAAGGAGAAGAGGGCTGGGAGGCTGCCGTTAAAGCACTGCAGAACGGAAACGCGTGGCCCGGGTCTATAAAAGGGCGGCCCGCCCCGGCCAAGAAGCCATTAACCTACATTCCTGAAGTAGTGGACGATTTTCTCCGGAACTGTCTCGTTAAACTGGGAATGAGTAGAACATTGAATTGCTTCCAAACAGAGTGGTTTGAGATGCTGCACAAAGGCACACTTAAAACGGAGGATATTGGCTTCGTGCTTGATGTTTACACCCACAATCAGCGCCTGGATAACGAGCTGAAAAATGTGCAAGTAGAACGAGACAGCTATAAAGAGGCTGCGTCGCTGGCTGGAGAAACCATAGTTAAACTGCAGAAGGAGAGGGACTTCCATCGTCTACATCATAACCGAGTGGTCCAAGAGAAGAACAGGTTGGTTGAGGACATGAAACGACTAAAAAGCCACTATGCATCCTGCGAGCCTGCTCTGAGACAACTGAATGAGAAGTACCAGGCGACCCTCAGGCAGAAGATGCTGGTCAGTATAGAGAGGGACAGAGTCCTTGGTCAAATTCGGAGTCCTGACAGCAGGTTTTGTGAAGCACACTCTTCTCTTGGAACTCGCAAAGGACCTACTGAGTCTCAAAATAGAAGAGAGAAGATCCAGTATAGTCCAGAACGAAGTACCAGACCATCAGGTGATGGAGTAGCTCCTTATCACTCCACCAAAGACCCAACCAATAACACAACTAAACATCCAAAGGACTCTGACTTCCCTGCCAGCAAACAAATAAATCCCTTTCTGCCGCAAATAAAAACATTGTCTGCTCAAAGCTCCAAGGTGTCCAGCTTCTCTGTGACCAAATCACTTAAAGCTCACACCATGGCCGTGAGTTGCCTTGCCCTCCATCCTCGCAAACTTATTGTAGCCTCAGCAAGCGATGACCATCTCTGGAGGCTTTGGGGGATTCCAGAAGGTGAGGTGATAATAACAGGAAAGGGTCACACTGACTGGTTGTCTTCATGTTCTTTCCATCCCAATGGTGGCTGTCTGGCCACCACTAGTGGCGACACTACAGTGAGAATCTGGGACCTTGCCAAAGGCTGCTGTGTGCTAACCCTGGAGGGCCATATGCACGCCACCTGGGGATGCTGTTTCCACTCCTGTGGAGACTTTGTGGCCTCCTGCTCCATGGACAACACAAGCAAAGTCTGGGACCTGAACAGTGAGCGCTGCCGCTACACCCTACGGGGCCATGTTGATTCTGTGAACAGCATTACATTTCTGCCCTTTTCCAACATTCTCCTCACCTCCTCTGCAGACAAGACCCTCTGTCTTTGGGATGCCCGAACTGGACTGTGTGTTCAGACCTTCTTTGGACACAAGCACTCATGCAACAGTGCAGTCTTCAATACCCTGGGAGACACCATAGCCTCCTGTGACTCCTATGGTGTGGTAAAATTATGGGATCTGAGGAACACGTTAGCCATGGTGACCATGGATACTGGGCCACAGCCCAGCCACCAAGTGGCCTTCAGTCCAAATGGACAGGTGCTGGCAGTGGCGAGTAATGATGGGTCAGTGAAGCTGGTGGAAGTGGCGTCTTTGCACACATCCAGTTTATTAGGTCATAACAAAACTGTTCAAAGTGTCATTTTTGACCATAAAGGAGAATACTTAATGTCTGCAGGATCTGAGGGTGAGATCTTCATTTGGTCATAATTTTTTAAATGTTATAAGTAGGTTTAAACACACAATTCACAAATTAATTAACCCTTCATGAGATCTCTGTATGTAGCATATTAGTTTATTGGGGTTAAAACTTCATATGATAAAACTGATGTTCAGCTTTTACAATTTTAACTCAAGAAATTAAAACTGAAGACAAAGTATATCAAATGTTCTCTGTGTGAAATATATGTAGTTAAATGTAATAATATAATAAAACATACTGAACCAAACAATTTAGTTTGCCATTTTCCCCCAGTTTAGCCATGTTCAGGTCCACCCAGTCATTAGGACCACCTTTTTTTCCATGTCCAGGTCCACCCAGTCATTAGGACACCCTTTTTATTTTATTTGCCTGAGACCACCAACACTGAGAGGGTGATGGTTTCCTTTGAGTCATGTGAAGCTACTGCTTCTTTTACATGCTGTCACTGGGTACCTCTATGGATGGAAAGCAATTGCACTCAAACATTTCCAGGTTTATTTGAGTAGTATATTTTTATGAAACAGCAGACATAAACATTAGAGATGTAACATGTGCTCTTGTCTCATTTTAAAATGTTTAAAAAGATATTCTACTTTTTCAATCATTCTAAAATAATAATGCTTAGTGTTCCTAAAGTACAAACGGGCAAAGTGAGTGTGTAGCTTGTTATTTGTTATTATTAATCTGTTAATATTGTTTGTGCTACAAAAAAATCAACAAAACAAAAAGAAAAGCCCACCCCCTTGTTGTTCATTTATTAATTATGACATGTAGGATTTGATTTTCCCTTTGGGTTATATTGTGTTTACTGTAATTTTTTGTTAAATGTTTTTCCTCATGAAATTTACATTTTCGGGGCGCCCCGAGTACACCATGTTCAGGACCCCAGAGGTTTAGAAACAGCCAGAGCCTGTGTGTAGAAGCGAAGCTGCGATCCTCAGCGGTAGGTGGCGCTTGCTGCAGTGGCATGGACAGTTTGTACAGGAAATGAGTGGAACGGAGAAAGAAAACAGACACACGCCCCTTAACAAACGTGGGGTTTGTGGTTTAGCAGTTGTTGCTGAGAAAGACGCTTATGTAAATATAAATCGTCAGCACAGCTGTACCGTCACTGTTGCGTTTTCTCGCCGGTAAGTGGGTCCGTGTCTGGAGCAGCTAAGAGATCGCAGTCCGCCCGGAGTGCGCGCTGACTGTAAAAGACGCAGACCCCCTGAACAGTAGGCGCTCTTGTACTGAGGAGTGAACACGCACCGCGTACAGATGTTTAAGAGTGTGGGGAAGCTCTTCGGGATACGGCGGAAAGCCGCGCCCGCGAAGTCTCGTATCGACCGGAGGAAGACTCGGGTGAACATGCTGGACCAGCTGCTGGACGACAGCGACGAGGGTTCGTGCCGCAGCACCACCAGCGTGAGCTCGGGGAGCGAGTACTGCGAGTCCGACGACGACGGCTCGTACTGCTCGGACAGTTCCTACAGACCCAAGCGCGACAGTGACACGGACGAGGGGAGCAGCAGTGATGCAGGCGGGCGGCGGGTCGCATCCCGCGGGCGGCCCAGGAAAAGAGCGGCCAGTACCGCGGCTCTCCAGGACAGCGACTCCAGTGACGTGGGAAGCGAGAAGCCCCCTAAGGTGCAGCAGAAAAAGCGACCGAAGCTTCCTGACTCCGATGATGAGGCTCTGAATGAGAAGAAGCGAGAGGCTGAGCTGAAGGAAGCCAAAGAAGCCGCTGCCAAGAGGAGGGAGCGAAAAACTAAACTCATGGAGCTCGCGCGCAGGAGGAAGACGGTCACTCAGAGGCGCAGGCGCAGAACCCTGGTAAGAGTTAGACAACCGAGACAACTTAATTTTTCTCATTTTACACGTGTTTATTACTTCTTACGTAGAGGGGTCACACATATTTTGAAGCCCTGTGAAAAATGTGTCTTTGGGGAGGGCTTTTTTCTATTGTTGGACAATTGAAATAGAATGATGTGCCCTGTCAAAAACTGGATTATTAAACACTAAAATACATATAAAAACACAATCTATTAAAGTACTAATAAAGCCCACATAAATTTTTACATTAAATGTCACGCTTTCATGTAGCAAAATAAACATTTTAAAAGCGGATACATTAGTGTTGTGTTTGAAATTTGTTTGTTTATGAAATATTTTGCCAAAATGATAAGATTTTTACCTAACCACTACCAGTGCCCCTAACCACTAGCTGGAGGCCTTGTGGTTAGGGCTTTGCCCTTGCAATCAGAAGGTTGTATGTTCAAATCCTAGCACTGCTAGCGCCATCACTGACGTACCCTTGAGCAAGGTAACGTCCCCACACACTGTTCCCTGGGCGCCCCTTGTTGCTGGTAGCCCACTGCTTCACTCGGTGAGTGGGTTAAATGCTGAGAAAGAATTTCACTTTGTTCACAATGTGTGCTGTGTTGTGGTGTGTTTACGTGTGACTATAAGTGGCCACTTTACTTTAAGCATGACGTGGAGGTAACATTTGTCTGTAGTTACGCCAGATGTTGATATAATTTAGCTTTTTCAGTAAATTTAAGTATTTTGCGATAACCAAAAATGGAAATTGTGCTCCTAAATGTGCTACAAAATGCACAGGAGAAGAAAACAGACTAAGTTGTTGCGTTGCAGAAGTCACTGAGAATTCTGGAATTAATTTCATCAGCCTTAGGAAATGATGGAAAAGTGAAGTTTTTGTATAGAGCTTTATTACTTCTGCTACAAAAGTAATAAGGGTCTTGATATTTTTATTTATTCCATCCACAATGGTTCAATGCAAGTTTACAAAGAAACAGACGTAGTGCAATTTAAGTACATGATGAAGTCCTGTTAGTTATGCTGGGTAGACAATTCCTGTGACATCCTTCGTTTCACTCAGGGTTCAGAAGAGGAGGAGGAGGATGAAAAAGATAAAGGAGGAGAAGACAAAAAGAAATCAGATGATTCTGAAGACAGTTCCAGTGAGGAGGATGCCAAACCTCTGATGGACAGCAGTGAGGAGGAGAAACAGACAGACAGTGAAAGTCTGAAAGACTTCATTGTAGAGGAGGAAGAACAGAAAGGGAGTGAGGAAGATGAGGATGTGGGGGAACCAAAGGAGAACGACTTTCTCTCTCACCTTCCACGCCAGTGTAAGCCATTTGGTTCTGAGCTTAAATGATATATGTCCTTGCTTGTGTGCTCTTAGCAGAGATGTTACAGTTTTCAGTGGCAGTGTGTTTAATGTTCAGACCTATGATTTTAAAGCAGACATTGTGTATTCAATTAAGCAAACCCAAAAATCCTCTATTACCACTTTTCATGTTATCTTAGCACTAAGCCAGTGGTAGGGCACATCAGTGCTGAGAAAATATCTACATGTAACTTCAACATAGACATTTAAAAAAAAAAATTTATTGCACTCTGGGGCAACAGCAAGGTAAACAATTTTTAAAGATACACAGACATATCCAAAACCAAAAAACAAGCACACAGATATCAATAAATTGAATATAAATCTGATATAAAATTAAAAATTAACATTTAACAACACAAGCGCAAAGACAAAAATAATAGCCTTTGACAGTTAAGGTAAATATAAAGTAAATATACCGTCAAGGAAGATGATAATTTTTTTGTAAATATATTTAAGAAAAGGGTTCCACAGTTTAAAGAACTTAAATGGTTTGTCCCTTATAGCAGAGGAGAAGGCTTCATTAGGAATCAGTCCTGTTACTATTCCGATCCACTGTGCCACCAAAGGGCTTTTATCAGACACCCATAGCAATAGAATGCATTTACGAGCACAGTGCAATAGGATTTGTATCAGAGAAGTCTCCTTAAACTCGGGTGGGAGCTCCTCCTCAATTCCCAATAAGCAAATTCTGGGTCCTAATTGCGATAAACAACCAAATATTTTTGAAAGTTCCAAAAGGACATTTGACCAAAACGACTGAATCTTTACACAACTCCAAAAGCAGTGCATAAGGGATCCTTCAGAATTTTTACATTTGTTGCATTGCTCTGATAGGTTGGAATTTATTTTCTGTCTTAGAACTGATAAACGATGTTGAATCTTAAATTGCATTTCCCAAGCTGAATTGCAAGCTAAATAAGAGGGTATCTCACAAGCCTTCCTCCAGTCAGCCACCTGAATTCTCTCACCAGTATCTGCTTCCTATAAATTTGTTACTTTATCTGCATTCTCTAAATTATGGCTAGAAAGAGTACTGCAGAACCTTTTTTCAACAGGGGATAGTTTGAGGTTACCAGAGTAATATTTTCAATCTTTAAACACAATGCTATGAATCTGATAGTATGTCAAAAATGCTTATGTATATTACGTTATTTTGGTAACTTGATCAAATGTCTTCAATTTACCTCCCTCAACAAAACATAGACATTTTAATCTTTACATTTAAGTAACATTATAATTATGATACCGTTCACAGTGGATCTTTAAATATGTCAAGCATCAGCAATCCGATCAGCAAATAATGTTGTGGGGTCTGGCCTTATTAATTAAATTAATTAGTCTCAGTAATTTATCAGTCTGATTAGAATAATCAAATGTCACAATCTTTAATTTCTAACTAAACAGGGTAAGATTAATGATATTATCTTAGAAGGTTGCTTGACAAATGCTCATTCTTTTGATATAGATTTTGGCATCAACCAGTATTAGTGAAATCAAAACAGTTTCAAATATTTATTTTCTATTCTAAAGTGTAAAACATTTGGATGAATATCAGTATATTTACAGTTTAAGTGAAAGAGCAACTGAGTGGGTGAAAGGGTGGCTGAGCATGTGTGCACTTGGTGCACACATGGGAAAGAGAGGACTTGCTGTTCATGTTTACATGTGAAACAGGGAGGGGAAAAAAGATGGTGCTCGCTGGTGTTCTGAGTGAAGAAGAATGTGTAATATGGATCCTTTGTTTTCTGGAGATGAAGGAAAATGAATGAAATGTTACTGAGACATAAGATTTGATAAAACTTTATTAGTCCCATAAGTGGGAAATTTGCATTGTTAAGGCAGAACGAGGACAGAACAAAGTTAAGGGCAACAAAAACCATAGAATGAAGCATTGACTTCTTAAAATGACATTGCAGTAAACTACACTGTTAGTGAGATCAGATGATCGTTCGATACTCTGTACCGGCTGGGTTTAAAATGTGCATTTTGAACTGGGAATGAATTCAGCTTTTTGATAAAGTAAGTGTATGCAGAGATAAATCTATGACTGCACACATGAACATGAAGTTTAGATTCTTCAAACACATTTTAAACACACAAACATAAACCCATGTACAAAGTTTAACAGCATTTGTGATCTGAAGGTAAGCTGTGCTTTGCAATGCCCAGAGATTCATCCTCACTTTATTAGATATTTTTATTTAATTTAGTTGCTCCTGGCAATTTGTCTAGTTCACTGAGGTTCAGTGATGAAGATTACTGCAGTCTTCAGTGAAAGACATGGTCGTCGTCACAACAGCTACAGACAGGAGTGTTGCAAGCTTGACTTTATTGATGACGCGATATTAGACAGTTAAACTTCAGAAAAGTCACTGAACAAGTTCCCTTGTTCCCTCGCTGGAATAAAGGTGTTGAATTGCTCTGTCTTCTTCCAGAGAAAAAATGGTGACCTCTCTTGAGAGGTTTGTCTTGACTGGCAAGCACTGCAGAGAGGAAGTGGTGGTCTGTGACATGCCTTAGGACAGACTCTTGTTATAGTCAGCATGACAAAGCCTCATCTTAAAGGAATGCTCTTAATATTTCTTCCTCTTGTTTTTCGTAGTCATCACTGGATCACATCTCACCCACTTTCAGGTGGTGGTTAAAGCCTTGTTGATCAATGCACTGGACACTTCATTTCTTGAGTCTCTTTACAGTATGTAATTTTCCTTCTTAAAAGCTGGAAACATATTGGCATCTGTCTTTTGTTTAGAATTATGGCTTTGCTTGCTTGGGTTGTTCACTGACTTGCATGTTTGTAACTGCAGATGGGCAGCGAACAAAGCGCTACGCGCAAGAGATGAAGTTATCATTGCTCCACTTGGATGAGCGATTGGTGCTCCCGCGCTTAGAGAACCTGAAGCAGAGGAGCCGCTGGAAGGATCGTTACAAAGTAAGGCTCCGGCTTTTTTAATGTTCGCCATTTTAATGTTTCCGCAAAAGACAAGTTTCAGCAATGTGAGCTGTTTCTGATTAGGAGCGAGTGGAGTGTTATCCCAAAGTGCAGATTACCTCAGTGAATGTCCCCTCCAAAGGTTGTGAAGCCTGTGAGCTTCACAGACATGCCCGCTTCAGTGTGCGTCTCTCTGGGCAGTTGTATCACTGCAACACTTTGCAAGAGGACCAGTTCATGCCTGATGATTCACAGGTAGCACCTACCGATTTGTTATGACTGGCTACAAGCCATTTTTTAAAAGGTCAATATATTGCATTTTTCTCACATTTTATTTTTTGTCCCTTAAAGTGGACATATTATACCTTTAAAAAAAAGATGTTCATGAAGTTCTTTGCACAAAATCACTCTCTCATAAAGAGATCTCACCAGCTCTGTTCTTGACAGTTTCAGTCCCTTTCAAAATGAGCCATTTAAGGACACTTTTATGTAAGTAAGCTGTTGCTGGTTATGCCCCACCGATCCCATGTTTATGCTGCACTTTTCCCACACGTGAAAATGGCAGAAAACGGAGGCACTATCCAGCACTATATGCTCAACCCTGAGTCGGACCCAGAGCAAGATGAACACAACACTTCATGTGTGACTTGCTTTTGCCTGTAGCCATAGCGCTCGGCATCTTATGTGTGCACGTAAAACCAGCAGACAAAAATGGCAGATCTTTAACTAATCTAGTGAGTGGGGACTCGACAGGTTCTATGCAAATTTCCTTATCTTGACGTCAGGATAAGGTAACCGTCCAAACGGCTCATAGGAGCAAATGATTCCTGATACCAAAATCTTTCAGTTGACTAACAGAAAATGGATGGATGTTTTTTTTTCACGCATTGAGTATTTATAGGAGCAGTAGAGACTCAAATGGAAATACAAAAGGAGTTTTGCATAATATGTCCCCTTTAAGTCCACTTATAATGTTCCTGTGGGTTTATGTACTAAAAACATTTGATTTCAACAATTTTGCAACATCTCTTTATCATAATGAAGTTTTTACTGTGCCTTATAACTTAATTGTGAATGACTGCAAAAACTGCTTCAATATGAGTATGCAGTACATGTAAATATATATTTTTAATGTAAATCTGATCTTCAAAACAGTGGTTTTTGTTTGTTTTTGTTTTTTTATTTTTAAAATGTGAGAAATCAGTTTTTTCATGACATGGAGACCTTGAAGATACAGATAGTGAAACATTGTTCTTTATAATTCATATTTCTAAATGAGAATAATTTTGCCGGTTTTCTTCCAAACTGTAGAGTTTCTTTGTTGGCTCAGTGTGCGCCAGCCGTACAGAAGTGTACCATACTTTGAAGCATTTCAAGTACCATCTGTTTGAGCGCTGCCGCACTGCACTGGAAGCTCAGAAAGAGGTGAAGGAGCAGAAGGAGAAGGGAGAAGACGAGCCTGTGAAGGACACTGTCAACAAGGTGTTCAGTAAACTGCAGGAGGCGGGCTGGATTACTGAGGTGGGTATATGAGTAGAATGCAAGAGGTTTGTTTCTCTTTTCCTTTGACACAAAAGCGTACCGCTGGCAGCTTATTCCAGTAGTGGCATTTTAGAAAAGCATAACATATGGCAGAGGTATGTTACCTAAGGCACGAGGCTTCAAACAAGTAAAACAAAAAGCAGCATCACCTAAAATGAACTGGACATTTGATCCAGCTTGTCCTAACACCAAGTGAAGTGATCTTCTTTCCCAGTATCACTTGTGCACCAACAGTTTTTAGAAGTAGTTGCTTCTGTCTCAGGGCTGACCAGCTTTACCACAAGTGCGCACACACTCAGATCACCATGGGAGTGCAAACTGAACTGTCTTGTAGCCATTGTCATATTTGGTCATCAAAATTCTTAAACAGTTAAGGTCTAATCTGACAAAATCAACTGGTGGTATGACAGCAACCAGTTTCATATTTTACACCTGTTCTCTTCACCTACATATGAGAGGTTTTTAATAAACTGTGCAGGGAGTTTACTGTACGCTTTACTTTCCTTAATGTTCTTAGTACATGAACTGTCTCTGATTTTATACTTTTGATTACTGATGTGCTTATCCTTTGTACTGATTAACTAGAGTAATAGATAACACTTAAACAATATGGTGTGTTATTGTTAATCTGGACCATAGCACTGCAAACAGAAATGCTCAATGGCATGCACAGATACACCATCTAGAGTTTAGATCGGGCCCAAAAAATGAAACCCGACCCTACCCAGCCCAGCCCAGCCCGACACATTAACTGTAATTATCGGCCCGAGCCCGATTAAACCTGACAGTTTTTTAATACGTGGGCAGTTATAACACACGTTCTCAGCTGTGGGTGCGTTCGTAAACTGACACTCTGAGCGCTTGATCACGGCCCGGCCCGGCCTGGCCCGGCCCGAGGACAGTGACAGGAAATATCAGCCCGACCCCGGCCCGTGTTCGGGTTCGGGCAGAGAATCTAAACTCTAACATCATCCAACAGGTTTCATATATGCATACGCCAAGTTCTGAGGACCCACCAGATTTTATTTATACTGAAAGTTTTTAATTCAGCCTAAAAATTACTTGGTAAGTGCTAAGACACAATTTCAAATATGAAAACTCAATATTTGCTCATTAAAACTTTCAATGAAAACAAATTCTGCCATATTCCGCTTTTTAAAGTCTTGTGCACCTGTGCCAGATGTTCAGTATTTTTGCTTGGTTGAGGCATACTGGCAGCAGGGACCAAAAATGTGTACTTGTAATCTCTGAAAATTACTGGCCTCTAACCTTATAATGTGACTAGGCTCTACTTGGTTCACAAACATGAAAGTATAAAGATCTTGCAACTAGGTATAGTCAGATCATTTTTGTTTTTTGCTCCCTTCACTACCCATGCAATTCTTTAGCCCTCACAGTGCCCTTTGCATGATGTCCTGTTTTTCAACTGTGTTTTACCTTCTGACAAGTGATTATATTGCATCTTTTTCATACAGCAATATGATGAGTTTCAAGAACACCTCAATGCTGCAGATTTCTTCCAAGAGGAGAAGCTGGACTGAGGAACTGGATCTTACCTTTTACTTACTTTTATTTCAATAAATAATAACATTAATAATAATAATAAATAATCATATAACTTGTGTATATATTCAATTACCCATCTTATTAACGTTCCAAATGTATTTGGGGTGATATTAACCGAGGTTAATCATGACCACAGCATTTTTTGTACATAGCATGGAGAGTTTAGTACTAAGCATTTTCTGAATATTTCTGGAGACTTTATTTTGACTTTTATTTGACTTATGACATTTTGTATTGTTCTTGTCTTTGGGTCTCTGTGCAGTCATAACATAGGCAAGATCCTCCTGGGCTCAATAAAGTTTTCTGATTCTGATACTCAGCATATATTAATCAACCTGATTACATCTTTAAGATAAAGTGTATCTATCAAATTTATAAAATAGCAGTGGTTGCCTAGTGGGTAGGATACTCGCCTCAGGACCAAGTGGTCATGGGTTCAAATCCTACCTTCAGCATACAACCACTGGGTTCCTGAGCAAGACCCTTAACCCTAAGCTACTCTAGCGAGACTGTCCCCTGTAGTTAGAGAATGGAAGTTGCTTTGGATAAAAATCTCTGCTAAATGCCATAAATGTAAATATGGCAAATAAGCTAAAAAAAACAGGCAGTTTCAAACTAAGACAACTAAAGCAGTTTAGCCCCACCTGTTCACACACCAATTCCTCAACCATTTTAATGGTTAAAGATAGGCCAAAAAAAAGTTTTTGTTGAATGACAACGATCTCTATTCAGCAGAACACCAGTAACTTACCTGGAGCTGTGATGTCACCCCATGGGAAACACTGATTGGTTAGAGGCTCGTTTGCAGCCTTCTACAATATCAGTATTGCAGAGACTGAGATTGTGCAGCTCTAGATTTAACCTAGATAATAACCAATGCAGCATTGGTTTGAGGGAAAAAATACAATAAACTCATTTTTAAAAAATCCTTCCATCCACTGAGCCATTGTGCTGGAAGACATCATAATGAAAGCTTTTAAAAATTTTCAAGTGTAAGACCCCAAACATGAAAGATTAGTTCTTACAAAATGTATGTGGGGTGATATTAACTGAGGTTAATCATGACCACAGCATTTTTTGTACATAGCACGGGCAATTTAGTACTAAGCCTGCATAACTTTTAAAACTGCCACTTCCAGATTTGAGTGCAAAGCAACAGTTATCCCTAGATGCATTTCTGCAAGTAAATGCAAAGTGTGGTTATGTGTTTGCTATCAAACCAGTGTTTGGAGACACCCAAACAGTTTTATTGGCAAAAAAAGTTTGGGTAAAAAAAAAACTGGTGCTGTGGATCAAACACTGCAGCTGCATTCATGAGCACTTGGATTTTTCCACTTTTTCCCCTTTCCTGTGACATCATAGACTCTCTCATCTGTATACACTTTAAAGGGAGTCACCCCTTGGCCCTCGCTCCCCATTCATTATCGAAGCGACTCAACCACAAAAATAACTTTTTTAAATGACTACTCAACCTTTGATCTGCTCAGTTAGCAGTGTACAAGCACACTGAGGGGGATATTGATGGACGTTTTGATGTTGGAACCATGTCCTCATTTCAAACACTGTAAGCGATTAATTGGAACTAGAATAAAAATAAAATGCATTTACACAAGAAAATGGAAAGTGTGATTGCGCAGTTGCTATAAAACAAATGTTTAGAGACAACCAGTTTCTTGGGTAAAAAGTTTGGTTAAATTTTTTATATATATAAACACACA